>CAJQZJ010032362.1:1187580-1235887 GCA_907164525.1 Lophiomys imhausi | reverse complement strand
GTTAGCTTTCACGGAGCTCGATGACAGACAGCACACTCTCCACCAGGACTGGGGGTATCGTGTTGCTCTATCGCTTTCAGAACTGGAATGAAGCCTTGGTTGGTAACGGAGCTACTCCGTTCGCTGCGTCTGAACTCCTTGCATGGAAATATCCGAACAGGCACTTCCCTACCTGTTGAAGTTCCCCACCAGCTCCAGAGGGCCCGTTGGCGGTCAGCCACCTTCACTCACTGCTGCTCAACTGAGTTTGGCCTTGAAGTTTCAGCCTAGGCTATGGATGTGCCATGGATCAGACTGTGAGCTTAGGCAGAACACAATAGTTTTTAAAGCCATGGGGGCCTTGTTGGAATGTGATTGTGTATATAACATGCCTACAGCAGTGCCAGGTATGTGACTAGGAGGCATTGCAATAAGAGCACTTCTGGCTTTGTTCACACGCTTTACGCTTAACAGTGAGAAGTCTGCTGTCTTCTTGCTTTAACCGGCAGGTATGAGCTGAAGTCAACCTTCAACTAACGAGCTAGCTCTCTCAACTTAGAAATTGGAATGAAGGGTTACACTAGAGAATGTTCTGCTCTGATCACCCTTGGGAGATGGTTCATAACTCTAAATCTATGATCATCTATTACATGTGTATTTGGTATGTGTATACATATATTTACAGGTTACAATGTGTACAGGTATGCACATATATGTAGGTATGTATGTATGTATGTGTATGAGTGCATGCGTGTGCAGATGTGTATATGTGTATGAGTACATGTATGGAAGGTGATGTTGGTGTGGTGATGTTCTAGCTTCATTTCTCTTGCTGAGACAAAACTCCTCACCAAAAGCAACACGGAGGAACAAAGGATTTACATGGCCTGCAACTCTAGAGTGCAGTCCGCTACTGAAGGGAAGCCAGTGCAGGAACTTGGAGCAGGTTGCATTGTATCTACAGTCAAGAGCAGAGAGACCAGGAATGAAAGCCAACAACTGACAAGTGGGACCTCATACACTATAAAGCTTCTTTAAACAAAACTCAAAGAGAAGATAATTTATCTATGCTGCCTAATTGCTTTCATATATCTTTCTCCTTCTTACATACCTCAGGAGGCCTTGCCTATGGAATAGTTTCACCCATAATGGGCTGAGTCTTCCTACAACAATTAACATTCAGCACCATCCCCAACAGACTCTCTTCTCAGATGAGTCTCACCATCACGGTGTCTTCCTCAATCACTCTCCATTTCTATTTTTATTTTCAACCTAGGCAGGGTCTCTCACTGAACCCAAGGCTTGGATAGTCTAACTAGCTATATTTCCCCAGGGATGACCTCTCTCTGCCTCTTTGTGTTAGCAATACAGGCAGGCTGCCACACCCACATGGATTTTTAAAATGTGCATGCTAAGGTTCCAAACTACAGCTCTCATACTTCTATAGCAAGCACTTTATCCACTGAGCTCTGTCTTCCCATCTCCCTGCATCTTCTATTCTCACAAAGAGTACTCTGATCATTCATCAAAGAAAACTAGCATTGACTGTGTGCTGCCCAAACTTTCTGTATCTATTTTAAGATTCCGTAGGAGGCCTGAGACAGGTTTGATTTTGAACAAAGTGAGAAGATGAAACACTACTCTGTCCTTTTTTCATTATTCTTCTGTGCTGGAGGTCAAACCCAGGGTGGCACACATACTAGGCAAATGCTACACCACAGAGATCCACCACCAGCCTTCCTTTCCTAAAAACTACTCTCAGTAGCATTTCTAATGCCTTCTCTGTCTCCTTTTCACTAGGCCACCAGTCAGTTTCAGCCAGATAATTTCAAAGACTCAAGATACATTGATTATAGGTAGGCCGCTTTGAATTGGGAGGGAAAACTGTTCTCTTTCTTTTTTAGACAAGGCCTTGTAATGTTACCTAAGCTAGCCTCAAACTTAGGTTTCTGCTGCCTCAGTCTCTTGAATAGCTGTGATTATAGACATGTACTACCTTAGCTGAGTGAACTGAAAAAAAAAAA
Source organism: Lophiomys imhausi (assembly GCA_907164525.1). NCBI lineage: Eukaryota > Metazoa > Chordata > Mammalia > Rodentia > Muridae > Lophiomys > Lophiomys imhausi. Next base: position 1,233,884 of record CAJQZJ010032362.1, on the reverse strand, counting down.
CCACTAACATGTGTTTGGTCAGGTTTGTATTACTATAACAAAATGCCTGAGACACTAACTTATTAAATAAAAGATTTATATTGGGTATTTGGTTTTGGGTGCCCTGGTGCATGAGTGATTGGATTCATTGGTTTTTAAGTCTCTGGTGTGGGTACCAGATAGCAATGGTGGGGAACTGTGGCAGAGCAAATAGTTTTACCTTATGGCCAAGAAGCAAAATGAAACACACACACACACACACACACACACACACACCACCACCACCACCACCACCACCACCACCACCAAGGGTTTATGTCCTTTGTTGGCACATACCCATGACCTCAGTATCTCCCACAAGGCCCCACTTGCTAATACCATCACCTTAGTGGTCAATTCTTAACACATGGGCCTTGGGTGGGGAGGTTAGGAGTCACATCTCAAGTGTATTAGTTACTTTGCTTGCTTCTGTGACTAAAGGCCTGATATGAAATGACTTAAAGAAGAAGTATTTATCTTGGTTCATGATTTGGGGTACTGACTATCGGGGGGGGGGGGGGGCCGGGCATGGTGGTATCAGCAACCAGGGATGTGATGGACAACAGGGGCATGAGGCTGCTTGCCCATATCTCAGTAGATCAGGAAGTAGACAGAAATTCTGGTACACACATGTTTTTCTCCTTTACCCCCTGCTTAATTTACTCTGGGTCCCCAGCTTATGGGATGATGCCAACCACTTCAGAATGATTTTCCCTTCTTAATAAGTCTTTTCTGGAAACATCCTCATGGACACACCCAGAGGTGTGCTTCCCAAATACTTAGGTGGTTTTTAATTCAATCAAGTTGACAATAAAAATGTACTATCACCCCAGCTGTGAAGACTGACAAGAGAATCTTCCTAAGGTTAATTGGCCACAGGACCTGTTTGAGCTATTAGAATGCAGGCAGTGCTTTATAAGAATTAGAATATAATTGTGCTTGTCATCCCTGTATATCAGTGACAGCTGACATTGATCTGAGCATGCAGTGTGAGAAAAATGACTTTCTGCTATGTTAGGCCACTGATCTTAGAGGGTTACTTATTTCTTCACACTGGCTATCCTATCCTAACTCATACAGCAGAGATCTGAGTGCATGTATAACACTCTTACTGTGCTAAGCCTAAGACCCTTCACCTGAGTCTACAACTACTTTCCAGGAGCCAACAGTCTAGTGAGAGGGAGTGAACCAAGTTCTGACTTACAGCCAATAACAAAATACCTTTAAATGACTAGCAGAAAGACTCATAAGAGATGTCTTCTCTATGTAATGTCAGAGTGAAGCAAGCCTCCTAAATCTGTATCCTCGTCTGTCTTTCCTCATCTGTCCACAGTCCCCACTTCAGTGACAGCTGAAGAGACTCCACAACAGTCCCTCACTTCCAGGCACTTCCCAGGTAAGATGGAAACTGGGGACCACTCTCACACTTAGAGTACTTGGAAATAGCATTTATGTAAGTGTCCTCACTCATGGGAATATATCATTCGTGCCTCAAGAATCCATAGAGAGGCAGTTCCTGGGAACACCACCCTGAGATCAGCCAGCTCGGTCACTGGTCTGGAGAGGAGGTCCGGCTAGAGCAGATCTAGCCCAGGAGTGGATCCAGCCCACAGCTCCAGCCACAGATCAGCGGCCCCGCCTGTCTGCCTGATATCCAGCCTGCACGCGAACCTGTACACCCAAGAGAGAAAAACAGCTGCACCACAAGAGCAAAGGTAAGTGAGATTTTTTTTTCGGAGTTTCCAACATGGTGGCTCAGTGTGCACTGTAGATGAGAGGCAGAGACCTAACCCAGTCACAGCAAAACAATTAGGAGCCAAGACTGCCTGCAAACAGAGCCTGCAACTGTGTGTTCTCCACAAATACTGGTGCGGGTGGGCCACTCACCCTAGCACCTAAGCATCTGAGGCAGTCAGCAACAGGCACAGTGAGACCAGCACCCTTCTTGGGTGGAGCTCCCTGCCTGCACAGTCAGCCTAGCTGGGAAGCTAGAATGACTGTGTCAGTGAGAGGAGAACACAGGCCCAACCACAGCTCTACCTGCCATTCTGAGGAGACCTGCCAGCTCCCAGGTCCTCAGAGGATAGCCCTCTCCCCACTCCAATCCCCTCTATATTGGTCCAATTGGGTCACAAACAGTTGAGGATAGCTGCAGCCACTCTCCTCTCCAAGAGTCAGTCAGTCTATTACAGGAACCTGCCCGCCAACTGGAGGTAAACACCAGGATCTCAGGATCAGTCAACCCCCGGGGCAGGGAGTTTTCCTGAGCACCAAGGTCTGCTGACAAAAGAAACAAACAGACACCACCAGACTCAATCAGATGACAAAAGGTCAGCACAAGAACATGGTAAAAAAAAAAAAAAAAAAAAAAAAACAATAGGATGTCTCCAGATCCTAGCAATAATGCTACAGACAACTCTGGACATCCTAACACGATTGAAACAAAGGAAAACGACCTTAATCCTATGCTTATATTAATAATAGAAGGCCTAAGGGAGGAAATCAAATACCTCAGAGAGCAACAACAAAGTACTGCAAAGGAGGTGATGGAAATGAGTAAAGCATTTAAAGGAATGGAAGACCTGAAAAGGGAAGTTGAAGCAATGATGAAAATCCAATCTGAGACATCCATAGAACTGGAAAACCTTAAGAAAAGAATCGGAACTACAGACACTAGCATCACCAACAGAATACAAGAGATGGAAGAAAGAATTTCAGGCTCAAAGGATAAAATTGAAGAAATTGATACATCGGTCAAAGAAAATGTAAAATCTATAAAAGTCCTGACACAAAACCTTCAGGAAATCAAGGACACAATGAAAAGACAAAATCTCAGAATAATAGGAATAGAAGAAAAAGAAGAGTCCCCCCTCCATGGACCAGAAAATATCTTCAACAAATCATTGAAGAGAATTTCCCTAATCTAAAAAAAGAGATGCCTGTGACTGTACAAGAAGCTTACAGAACTCCAAATAGATTAGACCAGAAAAGAAAATCTTCCTGCCACATAATAATCAAAACACTAAATGTACAGAAGAAAGAAAGAATATTAAAAGCTGCTAGGGAAAAGGGTCAAGTAACATATAATGGCAAACCTATCAGAATCACACCTGACTTTTCTTCAGAGACTCTAAAAGCCAGAAGGGCCTGGACAGACATCTTGCAGACCCTAAAAAACCACAAATGCCAGGCCAGACTACTATTCCCAGCAAAACTGTCAATCAACATAGATGGAGAAAACAAGATATTCCATGACAAAGCCAAATTCAAACAATATCTATACACAAATCCAGCTCTACAGATGTTGGAAGGAACACTCCAACCCAAAGAGGTTAACTACACACAAGAAAGCACAGGAAGCAAATAGCATGCCTGCAGCAAACCAAAAGAAGAGAAGCTCACTCACACACTATTTCCACCAACATCAAAATGGCAGGAAGTAACAATCACTGGTCATTAATATCTCTCAACATCAATGGATTCAATTCCCCAATAAAAAGGCACAGGCTAGCAGAATGGTTGCAAAAACAGAATTCCACATTCTGCTGCTTACAAGAAACGCACCTCAGCAAAAAAGATAGGCATTATCTCCAAGTAAAGGGCTGGAAAAAGATATACCAAGCAAATGGACCCAAGAAAAAAGCTGGAGTGACAATTCTAGTATGCAACAAATTGGACTTTCAACCAACATTAATCAAAAGAGATGGGGAAGGACACAACATACTCATCAAAGGAAAAATCCACCAAAATGAAATCTCAATACTGAACATCTATGCCCCAAATGTAAGATCACTCACATTCATTAAAGAAACACTACTGAAGCTGGGCGGTGGTGGCGCACGCCTTTAATCCCAGCACTTGGGAGGCAGAGGCAGGTGGATCTTTGTGAGTTCGAGGCCACCCTGGTCTACAAAGCGAGACCAGGACAGCCAGAGATATTCAGAGAAACCCTGTCTCAAAAAACCAAAAAAAAAAAAAAGAAAAAAGAAAAAAGAAACACTACTGAAGCTCAAATCCCACATTGAACCTCACACATTAATAGTGGGAGAGTTCAACACACCACTCTCACCACTGGACAGATCAACAATGCAGAAACTAAACAGAGAAATAATGAACTTCACAGAATTCATGAATCAAATGGACCTAATTGATATCTACAGAACATTTCACCTCAAAACAAAAGAATACACTTTCTTCTCGGCACCTCACGGAACCTTCTCCAAAATCGACCATATAGTCGGTCACAAAGCAAGCCTCAACAGATACAGGAAAATTGAAATTACCCCTTGTAACTTATCAGACCATCATGGAATAAAGCTAGACTTCAACAATAACAAAAACAACAGAGAGCCTGCGAAAACATGGAAAGTGAACAACTCTCTCCTCAATGACCTCTAGGTCAGGGAAGAAATAAAAAAAGAAATTAAAGTCTTCTTAGAACTCAATGAAAATGAAGGCACAGCATACCCAAACTTATGGGACACATTGAAAGCAGTGCTAAGAGGAAAGTTTATAGCACTAAGTGCCTTCAAAAAGAAACTGGAGAGTTCCCATACTAGCCACCTAAAAGCACACCTGAAAGAGCTAGAACAAAAAGAAGCAAACACTCCCAAGAGGAGCAGACAAGAGGAAATTATCACTCTCAGGGCTGGAATCAACAACTTAGAAACAAAAAGAACAATACAAAGAATCGACAAAACCAAGAGTTGGTTCTTTGAGAAAATCAACAAAATAGACAAGCTCTTAGCTAAACTAACTAAAAGGCAGAGGGAAAATATCCAAATCAACAAAATCAGAAATGAAAAGGGGGAAATAACAACAGACATTGAGGAAATCCAAAGAATCATTAGGCCCTACTTCAAAAACTTGCACTCCACAAAATTGGAAAATCTAAATGAAATGGATGATATTCTTGATAGATTCCACCTACCAAGGTTAAATCAAGAACAGGTAATCAAATTAAACAGTCCTATAACCCTTAAGGAAATAGAAGAAGTCATTAGAAGTCTTCCAACCAAAAAAAGCTCAGGCCCAGATAGTTTCAGCACAGAATTCTACCAGACATTCAAAGAAGAGCTAACACCAATATTCTTCAAACTCTTCCACAACATAGAAACAGAAGGAATACTGCCAAACACATTCCATGAGGCCACAGTCACCCTGATACCTAAACCTCACAAAGACCCAATGGAGAAAGAAAATTTCAGACCAATTTCCCTTATGAACATGGATGCAAAGATACTTAATAAAATACTTGCAAACCGGATCCAAGATCACATCAAAAGTATCATACACCATGATCAAGTAGGCTTTATCCCAGGGATGCAGGGGTGGTTCAACATTAGAAAATCCATCAATGTAATCCACCACATACAAGCTGAAAGAAAAGAACCACATGATCATCTCACTGGACGCTGAAAAAGCTTTTGACAAAATACAGCACTCTTCATGTTAAAAGTCTTAGAGAGATCAGGCATACAAGGGCCATACTTAAACATAATAAAGACAATTTACAACAAGCCAATAGCCAACATCAAACTAAATGGAGAGAAACTTAAAGCATTTCCTCTAAAATCAGGGACAAGGCAAGGCTGCCCACTCTCGCCATATCTCTTCAACATAGTACTTGAAGTTTTAGCTAGAGCAATAAGACAACTGAAGGAGATCAAGGGGATACAAACTGGAAAGGAAGAAGTCAAACTATCCCTATTTGCAGATGATACGATAGTATACTTAAGTGACCCCAAAAATTCAACCAGAGAAGTCCTACAGCTGATAAACTCCTTCAGCAAGGTGGCTGGATACAAAATCAATTCAAAAAAAAATCAGTAGCCCTTCTTTACACAAAAGATAAATGGGCTGAGAAAGAAATAAGGGAATCAACACCCTTCACAATAGCCACAAATAATATAAAATACCTGGGAGTAACTCTAACCAAGCAAGTGAAAGACCTGTATGATAAGAACTTCAAGTCCCTAAAGAAAGAAATTGAAGAAGATATCAATTGAAAGATGGAAAGATCTCCCTTGCTCATGGATAGGTAGGATCAACGTAATAAAAATGGCCATCTTACCAAAGGCAATATACATATTCAATGCGATTCATATCCAAATACCAACTCAATTTTTTACAGGTCTGGAAAAAAACAATTCTCAACTGCATATGGAATAACAAAAGACCCAAAACAGCTAAATCAATCATGTACAATAACAGAACATCAGGAGGTTTCACCATCCTGGATTTCAAGCTGTACTACAGGGCAATAGTAATAAAAACAGCATGGTACTGTTATCGAAACAGACCAGTTGACCAATGGAATCAAATTGAAGACCCAGAAATAAACCCACACACCTATGGTCACTTAATTTTTGACAAAGAAGCCAAAAACATACAATGGAAAAAGGAAAGCATCTTCAATAAATGGTGCTGGTCTAACTGGATGTCAACATGTAGAAGAATGCAAATAGATCCATACTTATCACCCTGTACAAAACTTAAGTCTAAGTGGATCGAGGACCTCAACATAAATCCAGACACACAAACATTAATAGAAGAGAAAGTGGGAAAAAGCCTTGAACTCAGTGGCATTGGTAGCAACTTCCCAAATAGAACACCGATAGCTCAGGCACTAAAACAAACAATTAATAAATGGGACTTATAAAATTGAAAAGCTTCTGTAAGGCAAAGGACACTGTCCTTAGAACAAAACGGCAGCCTACAGACTGGGAAAGGATCTTCACCAACCCAACATCCAACAGAGGGCTAATATCCAAAATATATAAAGACCTGAAGAAATTAAACACCAAAAAAAAATCACATAACCCCATCAATAAATGGGGTACAGAGTTAAACCAAGAATTCACAGAAGAGGAATCTTTAAAGGCCGAGAGGCATTTGAGGAAATGTTCAACATCTTTGGTCATCAGGGAAATGCAACTTAAAACAACTCTGAGATTCCATCTCACACCTGTCAGAATGGCTAAGATCAAAAACTCAAATGATAGCACATGCTGGTGAGGATGTGGGGAAAGGGGAACACTCCCCAATTGCTGGTGGGACGGCAAACTTGTACAACCACTTTGGAAATCAATCCGGAGATATCTTAGAAAATTGGGAATAATTCTACCTCAAGACCCAGCCATACCCCTCTTGGGCATATATCCAAAAGACAAGAAACGAAACCACAAGGACATTGCCTCAACAATGTTCATAGCAGCTTTATTTGTAATAGCCAGAAACTGGAAGCAAACCAGATGTCCATCAACTGAAGAATGGATAAAAAAAAAATGTGGTACATTTACACAATGGAATACTACACAGCTATCAGAAATGAGGAAATCATGCAATTCAAAACCAAATGGATGGAGCTAGAAAAACTCATCCTAAGTGAGCTGATGCAGCCCAGAAAGATAAACATGGTATATATTCCCTTATAAATGGATATTAACCATACATCACAGGATAACTATCCTACAACCCACACACCCAAATAGATAGGAACCTAGCATATCTATCCTAGGAAAAATTTTACCCACCAGTGAGTCATGGAATCTGCTGCAGGTTAGTGTAATACCATACCCTAGATGGTGTGCCTTATCAAGCTCCAGTACAAGTGGAAGCTCTTGGCCCTCATATGATGCAAGATCTGAGGGAGTATGATATGTGAGGGCCCACATCATCTGAGGAGAAGGAGACTACCAAATAGAGGAACAAGGAGGGAAGGAGGGAGGGACGGTGAGAGGGAGGGAGGGAGGGAAGGAGGGGCCAAGAGGGGAGGAGGGAGGAAATTATGTTCTAGAAGTAAATAATACTTTTTTAAGAAAAGAGTTAATAAGCTGTCGGGCAGTGGTGGTGCACGCCTTTAATCCCAGCACTTGGGAGGCAGAGGCAGGCGGATCTCTGTGAGTTCGAGGCCAGCCTGGTCTACAAAGTGAGTCCAGGACAGCCAAGGATACACAGAGAAACCCTGTCTGGAAAAAAAAACCAAAAAAAAAAAAAATACAATATAAAATTTTCACACTCTAATTTACCAAAGGTATACTTGCCTTACTGTCATGAAAGGAAAATGGCCTTAATTTCAGATTAGAATGTTAGACTGCAGGTGGCCACATAGATTACACAAACTTGATAGCAGCTTAAAAGTTTGGGGGGGGTTGTTTGTTTGTTTTTGTAGATGTATAGGATATTTTCATGGTTTGGCATTAAAAAGCAGGAAACAGGTTTAAAATACTGTAAATAAATTAAAGGTTACTGCTGTTCAACCTGGTTTTCTGAACCTCCAAGAGTTGAAAAAACTTGGAGCTAAGGTAAAATACATGAAATTCATGGTGTTAGCCCATGCCTTTAACTCCAGAAGAGACAGGAGGATCACTATAGATAGTTGTCTTATAAATTCTAGAGTTACAAGGAACAGGGTGGTGATGGTGCACACCCTTAATCCCATCATTTGAGAAGAATACACCTTAATCCCAATACACTAGAGACAGAAACCGGCAGATCTCAGAGCTCAAGGTCAGACTGGCACAAAACAAGCTCTAAATAGAGAAAAACGTCGATCCAGGGGTGGTGGAGCACATCTTTAATCCCATCAGTTAGGAACCACGTTTGTTTGATCCCAATACTTAGAATGCAGAGAAAGGCACATAGGATTTGGAAGGATTTAATTTTAAAAGCTACTTACAAAAGGCATGCTGAATTTCAAACAAATTGTCCTTTGAGGTCTCAAAATATATACACTAAAGGTTTGTTTAGCTCCAAAATATCAAAATAATTTCTTCTTTAATCCGAATTGAAGGATAATACTTTTTATATTGTCAAAAAACCTAATTTGCTCCAGGAAAGATATTACCTGAGCCCCCCACACACAAAAAAAGGTAATTGTCCCAGAGTTAGGATTAGGGCAGGGCTCTGTTCTTATCTTTCCAGGAGATTTAAAGCATCCATCCAAGGAATCCAGGGACAACTGGACAACAGAAACCTCAGAAGAAAACAGATCAGACACCAAAGAAGGCAAGTAGCCCAGACGATCCAGCCTTGCAGACTTCCTCAATAGCTGTTTCCTCAAAAGTCTACAACCACAACAACTTAAAATTGCTAATATTGTTCACCTCCACAGACTGCTCCAGCCAGAACTTCAGTAAAGCCCTGAAGTTCAGCTTCTGTCTACAAACTTCTTAGGACATTTAAATAGCTGAGCACAAAAGGACTGAACATCAAATAATTCTATTAACATTTTTCCATTCTCATTTGGGCCCCAAACAGGTTTACTATGTCCCAAATCAGCAGGAAGTCATTTTAAGAGAGTGACGTCCCATCCCCAGAAGGTGGGGAGGATGGTTCCCCCCTTTGGTCATTTGATAGACAATAGAAAATCTTATTTAGGGGAAGAGACTACAAGCTGTTAAATGGTCTTGTTAAATGGGTTTTGGAGGTTAGACCCAGGGACTTCTCTCCTTTTCTTTTCTGTATCCTTTTTCTCTCCTATGTAGGAGTGAACAGACTTGAGAAAAAATGGGACACAGACATAATATAGGAAAGATCAAGAAAAAAGGACAGATTATTGAATATGGCCTTATACCATTGTATATTGATACAAAATTAATATTATATTTGGCTAAATTGGTATTGATCATTGTATATTAATGCAAAATTAAGATTGTATTGGGCTACATGGTATTGATCTTTGTAAACTGATACAAAATTAAGAATATATTTGACCACAATGGTATTGACCCTTGTATATTGATGCAAAATTAAGATTGTATTGGGCTACATAGGTATTGATCTTTGGATATTGATACAAAATTAAGGGTAATGCTTTTTAAAGGTATTGTACCTAAATGCTTAAAAATGAAATGTGAAGTTTTGGCCTTTTGCTACCAACTGTCATAAACTGTTTAGATAATTAAGAAATGCAAACTAATAGTCATGCAAGCTTGTCATTTTGTTAGGTACCATGACAGTCTATCACAGTTATTTTCTAAGCTAATCAGAAATCCAGTTGCTAAGAGACAAGCAATATTTGCTTATCTAAATATAAGAGATGGGGCATCTTCAAAAACCTAAAGAGATTTGTAGAATATGGCATTCAAAGATGTTTTCTTAACTTAAGATTTTTTGATATCGAGACATGTCAGCTCCTGACAGCACCTCCTATTCTACTCCAAGTAGAAGATGAGCATCAAAGAATCTTCAGTGGGAGATGGTTGAATTAGTGGCAAGCCTATCTCTTGGCAAGAAAAACGCCTTGCTTCAACTGTAGACAGAATGCTGTCCAAAAAGGACAAAACTTGGAAGTAGGTAAGTCGACAGCCTAGCTCTGCCAAGACAGGGTAGGCAAGTCCTTCATAATTCCTGCTCTACAATCAACATCTGTCAGAGAAACTGGGCCAAATCGCTGAAGATTGATGTTGTAATGTATGGAGAGAAGATGGGACCTGTCCAGGCAGGCAGCCACTGGTATGTCATTTCTTAGTTTGGGAAGCTGCAGGCCCTGCACTTCCTATATAATCAGATATATTTATCCCTCTCAGTTCTCTGAGGTGGTTGAAGAATAGATAGCTAGAGTCTCATAGTTAAATTTTAAGTTGTTTAGGAATCCAGAGGGTGTTCTGGATCTAAGAAGATGTTTTTAAAATTGTGATGCAAGTTGTATGAAGGCTGAGTTGGATATAGAACTTTAAACTCATGGAGATGGTTGGATGGTAGAATGTTAAAGTCAGGTGCCAAATACATATGGACTGGACATTGGGAATTATGCTAAGCCATATAACTCTCATAATTGTGGCCTATTTATTTCTGTTGTTTTGTAGTGTATTTATTGTTATAAAAGAAAGAATCATTTGTTGGACTGAAAGGGGGAGCTGTTGGGGGAAAAAGATATACCTTAAACTTAAAAAAGGAGGGGGGAGAGGATGGGGAGTTGAGGGGGAAGAGGGTGTGAGGGTGGGACTGGAGGGGGGAGTAGGGAAAGGATTGTGATTGAGATGTAACTTGAAGAAATAAAAAATAAATTATTTTTAAAAAACAACAACAACAAAATAAAAGAATCCATAGAGAAAGGGTTCAAAGTCAATGCCAATCATTTCCATGTCATGTATGTATGTCAAGGTAGCCTCTTCATAAAGGAATGAGTGGCCTTCTAAATATTTTCTTCTCATAGCTAAAATGGAAAATATTATGTATTATTTTATTTAAAATTCACATTGGAGGGGGCTGGGGAGATAGCTCAGTGGTTAAGAGCACTGGTTGTTCTTCCAAAGGACCTAGGTTCAAATCCCAGCACCCACAGGAGAGTTCACAGCTGCCTACTATTGCCAGATGTGATGGTACACGCCTTTAATCCCAGCACTAGGGAGACAGAGGCAGGCAGATCTCTGTGAGTTCAAGGCTTGTCTGGTCTACAAATCGAGTCCAGGACAGTCAGGTATACACAGAGAAACCTTGTCTCAAAAAAACAAAAAAAGGACAAAACTTGAAAGCAGGTAAGTCGACAGCCTAGCTCTGCCACAACAGAATAGTCAAGGCCTTCATAATTCCTGCTTTACAATCAATGTCTGTCAGCGAAATGGGGCCAAACGACTGAAGATTGATGTTGTAATGTATGGAGAGAAACTGGGAACTGTCCAGGCAGGCAGTCACTGGTATGTCATTTCTTAGTTTTGGAAGCTACTGGCCCTGCACTTCCTGTATAATCAGATATATTTATCCTTCTCAGGTCTCTGAGGTGGTTGAAGACTAGATAGCTAGAGTCTCATAGTTAAATTTTTGAGTTGTTTAGGAATTAAGAGGGTGTTCTGGATCTAAGAAGACGTTTTTAAAATTGTGATGCAAGTTAGGATGGAAGCTGAGTTGGATATAGAACTTTAAACTCATTGAAATGGGTAGATTAGTAGAATGTTAATCTACCATTTGTCACTATGAGCCAGATGTTTACATTTAAAAGTCATTTTATTAAGTTACATAACGTATTGGGTCTGTCCAGGGAAACAGAACCAGTAGGATGGATAGTGGATACATACTCGCATAGGAAGAGATATTAGAAACTGACACATGTCGTTAGGAAGATGGGAAATCCTATGGTATGCAGTCTGTAAGCTGCAGAACCAGCAATGCCAGTGACTAATTCATAATTCAGTCTGAGTTCGGAAGTCTGAGGAATAGAGTGGCTGATGGTGTACCAGCCCCAGTCCAAGGTCTAAGGGCAGGAGATTATAGAGGCCCTAGATCCAGCAGAGCTAATACATCCTTCCTCTGTCTTTGTGTTCTATTTGCAGTCTCAGCGATGTCCACTGTGGTAGTTAATACTGACTATCAATATAACCGGGTTTAGAATCACCCATAAGATGAGCCTCTGGGTCTAGATCAGCTTAACCTCTGGGCATGCCTGTAAGGGATCTTCATGATTGTGTCACTGAAAACCAGGTGGCATCTTCTGGGAGTGGCATAGATACAAGGAGAAAGCTATAGCTTCTTTGGCCTTCTAAAATGAACTAAAGGCCAGGAGCTCTCCAGAAATTCCCCAGGCCTTGACTGCTGAAGCATCCAGCTTCATAGCTAATGCCTACTGACTTCTCAGCCTCTCCAGTATGAAACACAGTACTTGCTATCCCCAAGCTATCTCATGCAAGCCCGCTTTCAATATGTTTATTCTATCAGTCTTGCTCCTCTCAAGAGCCTAGACTAATGCACTCACTCACATAGAGAAGGATAGTGGTGCTTCCTTATTCTTCCTACCCATTTATAGCTAATTTCTTCTGGAGATATCCCCAGAAACAACATTTTACTGGCATCTCTTATCCTAGGTGAATTGACACATAAATTAACCATCACAGGACTAACTATCATTACCTTCTTACAGATTTAAAAAAAAAAATGTGAATAGGCTCAAATAAATAGCCAATGTTGAGCCAGCCTAGAGATTTTCAGCTGGAAGAATTATGTAAACCCAGAACCTTTTCCCTTACTCCCCCTTCTGGCCACAGTATCATATCTGCATCCCACAACCTAGATGTAAGTAAGCTCTTTAAGAGTTTTTTTCCCCTCATTTTATTGCCAGTGACCTGATGACATCATTTCTGGTCTAACACCAATTTTACTCCGGTATGTTCCCCAGGAGATCCAGGCCCCTAACACCTGCTATTTCTTCCTGTCTCTGCAGAGAAGATCCTGGGAAACAAACCTAAGAAAAATAGCAAGAGAAAATTGATCCAAAAAGAAAACTGCCCTTGGGAGAGAGAAGACATTTTTGTTTTAGATAATTGTGAGTGATTAATTAGCATCCATGGAAGAGAAAAGCGGATCTAGGCCTGTTATGGGAACCAACACTGTAAGACCAAGGAAGGGTGCTATCAAAGGCTACAGCCAGGAAATAAAGGCCGGGAAACAGGATTTCTTTTTTCCAATGTCCAAAACAAAGCTAACGAGAAGTTTGGCAGGATGAAGGACCACCATTTCATAATTCCAGTGGAAAAAGCACTTTGTGCTCTAAGCTGAAGATATGTGGGAAGAGGTGAGTCATGAGGAAAGTGCTACATAATATTCTCTTTCTGATAATTATCATTTGACTATAGTCCTCATATGCTACTCGATAGAAAGCCAGGAAGGGCAGAATAGTCTAATGTTGATTATTATGGGATGCTAATGTTGAGGAACTACACTCTCTCACCCATCTCTCCCTCCTTCATATTTTGCTGTTGTCTCACTGAATGCCTCTTCCACTCTTCTTGGTTTTTGTTGTTTGTTTGCTTTGCTTTTGGGAGCAGGGTCTTACCATTGATCATAGCTAACACTGGCCTCAAACTCTCTAAGTAGCCCAGTCTGGCCTTAAGCTCATAGTCTCCCTTCCTTCACTTCCAAAACCCAGGGATTACAGGCGTGAACCACCACACCTATGTTTCTTAAATGTTCATTTATTTTTCTCTTTCTACTGCATGGGTTATCCTGTATGTGTAGCCTAGAGCTCACTTCCTCAAAGGTGCTATCTGCACTTCATCCTGATCTACCCAGTATCTATCTTCTATTCTTTATTACTAAAATTATTCTGATTAAGCTGGAAGTGGCGAAGTTTCCAGAACATATTACTTTTCCTGGCCTCTCTTACAGCAGTAGGTAGTCACAAAACATGGTTCTGACATGAACATATGTTGTTAGATCATGTTTCTGGAAATTTCTGCTAAAAGAGATACCAACTCAGCATGCAAACTAGTTCTGTTCTGTCCACACTTGGCCCTTTTTTTTCTTGGCCATGTCTAGATAGATGGAGCACTTATAAGCATGCAGCCAAGGATCACATTCTAACTATGGCGGATTAGAAAGAGAGAAGCAACATGCAGCCCTGATGACACTGATGAGCTTTACCTCCAGACTTCTCATTCCCCATTCGGAAAAAACACACCCCAAATTTCAGCCAACTCTTTCACTGATAATCCTGGCCCCAGTGAATAGATACACCTCCTTGATCTCTCTTTCTCTCTCTCTCAAAAACACAATATTCTCCTCCTAGCACATTGCTTTACAATGATTTGATAAACGGCTTAAAACTCTCTCACTAGTGTCTAGGCTCCATGAACTGTGGGACTTGATTGTCTCTGCTCACTGCATCCAGAAAACTAAGCAAAGTAGACTGTGTGACAAGCAACAGATTTGGCTGGATTCCAGCCCATGGATAGCTGGGGGAAATCCTTGGAAGGAGCTAAAGCCATCGACATATCCAGAGACAAAGTAGGAAGTAAATAGAGTTCAATCAAGCAGGTGACATGCCTGCCCTTTCAACTCATCTGATTTTTACAGTTGTTTCGTTCTCTGAGCTGATGGGTTTTTTTGTTTTGTTTCGTTTTCATTTTTGTTTGTTTGTTTATAGTATTGAGGTAGGACCTCACTATGTCATCCTGACTGGCCTGGAGCACACTATGTAGACCACGCTGTTCTTGAATTCATAGAGATCTTCCTACCTCCACCTCCCCAGTGCTGAGAATAAAGGTATGTGCCACCATGCCCAGACTTGATCTAAGTTTTAGCAGGAGACCTCTGTACCCTGACTTAATGTAGACTCCCCCAGAACCAAGTCTAGTAACAAGCATTTGAGGACACCAAGAAAAGGCTGGATGGTAAAGGAAGACAAGAAGGCAGCTGGTCATAAATGTGCTCTCAAGCAGCGACTATAGTGAATACCTGGAGCCTAACACCTCACAGAGCATCACCAGGAAGCAGAGAGCCAGGTCACCCACAGGGGGAGGGAACTGGGGCTCACCTGCCAGCATTTCTCACTTACTGGCTGAGGCTCTCTCTGGCCTTCTAATACTTTAATAACCTTCAGGGCAGGAGGAAGAGAGTTGCCAATTCTGGAAAGTCTCTCAAGCACAGAGGGGTAGGTTCTGACCATCAAAGCTATTCAGAGCTCCCCAAACAGGGTTCTCTGAAGGTCAATGACAGCCACTCCTGCAGCCCTTTTAGTCAAGACCAGTCATTGTTGTCCTATTTCACACGTGTCAGGGGACCTAGATGCCATACGGACACTTACCTTTTATTTAAATTTATTTGAAACACCCACGTATGTGCATACATGCTACCGTATGCGTATGGAGGCCCAAGGACAACCTTGGACATATCACTGCCTCTTCCACCTTGTTGGAGGCACAGCCTGTTGTTGTTTGCCATTGTGTACACAAAGCTGGTTGGCCCTCAAGATTCCAAGGATTCTCCTGTTTCTGTCTCTGCCATCTCTTCTGGAGGAATTACACTGGAATTACAGGCACATGATACTGTACCCAATACGATGTGGAGATCAAACTTGGGTCCTCAAGTGTGTTCACCCACTGGACCAACTCCCAGCCTGTTTTTATTGTTGTTGTTTTGTTTTGAAATCAATTAGTAATATGTTACATTTTAAATTTCCTTTCTATTTAATGTTTAAATCACTGGCTCCATTTTGTGGTGGCAATACAATTTATAGAATACAAAAGAAATTAATTTTACAAGATGATCAGTAAAGTATACTGAAAACTCTAACTGCACACCAGAATTGAAAACTGATGAGAAATGGCTAAAACTCAGGAAAGTATGATGAATATTTATTTATTTTGCAATTCTTGGGACTTAACTCAAAACCTTGTACCTGCTAGCCAAATGTTCAACCACTGAGCTATACCACTTACCCTGTATTTAAAAAACATCTACTACTATGCAGCACTCTTCCTGGCACTGAGAGCAGTAACAGGCAGAGGTGGCACAGGTGCCACGCAGGGATCTTACCAACAGCAGGGTAGTAGTGGCTGCAGGTTTTAAGCACTTGAATTTAGCACAGTTTTGCTTGCCTGCCTTGAAAGGTTCCACCAGCCCTGAGAAATGCATGCAACAGCGTATAGCTGTGGATGAAAGGGGGGGCCAAGATGTCAGGACATCTTCGGGAAGTTTTCAAAGAAAGGAAAGAATCCCTTAAGCTTTAGTAAAGACAGGAAAGAGACATGAGAAGGATGTCGGCCTGTCAGCAGCCACCTTGGGTCCTTGTTCCCTGACTCCTGTCCTGTCCCACATATGCTACAGAGCTGGACTCACCATCTGGGAGCAGGAAGGATGGAGAGGAAGTGAGCTGCTGCTGAATGCTGCCAAGCTATCCCCAAAATATGCTGTTTTGAGTGGCTGCCTGAGTGTATGAGAAGACATAAAATCCAGATGGTGAGTTTCTGGGTTTTTAAGTTCCTATAGAGAAGTCACAGTTTCCAACACATCATAACTCCATTTGGTGTGTATGTGTGAAGGCTGAATGTCATTCACAAAGGCCAGGAGTGAAAATAAAGACCTGAGTCATCAGCTGTGATTGGCTCAACTCTGTGTTGTCTATGTTTTGGGTAGGAGCCATCGCTGCGCTGTACTTGGTGTTATCAATCCATAAGGGATATTCTCATATGTCAGCACAAGTCTAGATTGACAGAAATATCACAGTCAATCAGGGAACAGTCTCATCCAAGGAGCCACAGACTAAGGACAGAAAAATGCCCAAATAATTGACTCAGAAAACAAATAGATCCTTATTTTCAGGTGACTTAAGTTTGCATGTCGATTACTTTTCTTGGGGCAAAGACTGCAATGGTAGTCTCTGCTCACATATCACTCCATTCTTTTTTTTTTTTTTTTTTTTAAAGATTTATTTATTATGTATACAGTGTTCTATCTGCATGTATGCCTGCCGGCCAGAAGAGGACACCAGATCTAATTATAGATGGTTGTGAGCCACCATGTGGTTGCTGGGAATTGAACTCAAGACCTCCGGAAGAGCAGTCAGTGCTCTCAACCTCTGAGCCATCTCTCCAGCCCCATATCACTCCATTCTTTTGCTTTCAAACTGTGTTGGCCAAACCTGCAAACACTGACCTGCCATGTCATTGCACAATGAGGGTCCTGGAACCCTGACTAGGAATAGCAAAGGGATGAAAAAAATGACAGAACACATACAAAGAAACAGAAAAGCTGAGAGTCTGGGCTCTTGGATGGAGAAGCCATAGCCACCCAGAAGCTCAGCATGTTATTATATAGAGTTGAACAAGGAGGTGGGGTTATTGCATATGGCTGAACAAGGAGGTGGTGTTATTAAATACAGTTAAACAAGGAGGCAGGGTTATTATTACACCAGCTGAACAGGGATGCAGATCAACTATTCTTAGTAGGAGCAGTAGAAGAGCGGTCTTTAGGTCATAAATATAGGAGTGGGGAGAAAGGTACTGTGAACATTTTCTGCACACACTATCAACTTACACTCTCAGACCACAAGAAGGCTTCTATTTCCTATTGAGCCTCAGCTTGGGTGGGGGAAGGCCTTGACAATTGTCCATAGGTCTGTTAGCAAGAGATCTTTATGACTCTGAAGCAAGAAAACAACCTTCAGGCAATCAGGGATCAAGAAAGGAATAAGCCGGGCAGTGGTGGCGCACGCCTTTAATCCCAGCACTTGGGAGGCAGAGGCAGGCGGATCTTTGTGAGTTCGAGGCCAACCTGGTCTACAAAGCGAGTCCAGGACAGCCAGAGATATTCAGAGAAACCCTGTCTCGAAAAAAAAAAAAAAAAAAAAAAAGAAAGGAATAAAAGTAGACAGTCTCCATGAGTGCCTCTAGCACAATGGTTCTCAACCTTCCTAATGCTGTGAGCCTTTAATACAGCTCTTAGTGTTGTGGTGACTACCCCTCACCACCCGCGCAACCATAAAATTATTTTGTTTCTAGTTTGTAACTGTAATTTTGCTACTATTATGAATCATAATGTAAATGTCTGATATGCGACCCCCAAAATGACCCACAGGTCTAGCAGGTGCTGGGGAGAGCAGAGGGCATGGCGTAATCTTGCAGAGGTAAAAACTATCCCAGAACCAAACTGAAGGAAGGCAATCCATCTTTCCTATTAGGTTTCAAACAAGGGACAAAAGGCTGAGGTGCCTACTTAGCATATCAAAGCAGACCTGGCCATCCGGTTCTCCCTGCATCCCTCAGTCCCTACCTGTTACAGGGGGGTCTTACTGGCTGGCATACCCTACTGCTTATCCTGAGTCTTTACAGCCCAGGGTCTGGGGTTCCCTTCCCCTAGCTGTCCTTCCCTATATAATCCAACCATTTTTATTACCTGGTCCTTTTCACCTACTCTCTTTGGGCCTCCTGGCTGCTGCCCTGGTTCCTCTCTCTCCCTCCTCCCTTCTCCCCTCCCCTCCCTCATCCTCACATGGCCAAGGTCTGGGTCATGTCCACTCTGGATTCTCCCTCTGCCTCTGGCTATGCTCTCCCACATATCTATAACAAACTTTCTCCTCCACCATACCTAAGAGAAGTCATGTCCTTTCCCTTTTATTTCTTCTTTTCTTTCACTTCCCTTGACTGTAGTGTTACATGACTGCACATCTTCCTCCCAGATGCAGGGTTTATCATAGAACTGATAGCACTGATTAGTTTTTGTCACTAAGCTATTTTAAGTCCCTTGTTCTTGTAGAAGACAGACAGAAGAGCACTGTGCTCCCTGGAACTCCCACAAAACAATCACAAGAACACATCTTGTTGATGGCATCATGCTGTTCTGACAGAACACACCAGGAGTAACTAACCCTTGGAAAGTTTGGTGAGGCAAGGGTACCTCACAGAGAGGGACAGGAATGCTATAAAGATTCAGGTGCTGCCACGTGCCATGAAGGTGACAGAATTGTCTCCTCTAAGGTAAAAGACATTGCTGCAGGTCCCAGGAGAAGAATAATGATGCAGTCCTGGTATTTCAAAACAGGATCATGCAGTCTATGGCAGACAAGTACACACTGTAAGAGAAACCACTGCTAATGGGCACAGGACCCTGGTGGACATAGTTCACTTGGTGATGAGGAACAAATTGACCATCCATTTGAAACTACCTGTTATAAGCTGGGATCTGTGAATCTACCAAGTCATAAAGTTGGACAAACTTACTGTGTGTATGGAATCAACTTTTCTTTGTTTGTTTTGGTTTTATTTTATGAGAAAGGGTTTCTCTGTTTAGCCCTGGGTATCCTGGAACTCACTCTGTAGACCACGGTGGCCTCACACTCAAGAGATCCACCTGCCTCTGCCTCCTGAGTGCTGGGATTAAAGGCGTGTGCCACCTTTCATCAAATTTCCTCAAAGACAGCCAAGACCCTCAGGTTCCCTGTCACAGCGGTACAAGCATCCCTCCCCCAGCAGCTGGGGGTTCTTAGGACAGGCTGACAGGAGAAGAAGTCCTAGTGTGGATCATGATGGACTGGTTTGGTGGCTGGGTGCCAGGCAGTATGATACAACAGTACATTGTTCCTACATTCAGACGTGGTTTTGAAACACAGTGAAGACAGAAATCCAGTTACACCACCCAGGAGGTGTAACAAGGTGGCTAGGTAGAACTCTCAGAGGTGCCTGTGCTCTACTTTGTGTTCAGAGGTGAGAATCTAGAGATGTATGGGTAGAGGAGGAGACTGGAATGTCACAAACAAGATCTGAGGCCCGGGGCGGGCCAAGATGGCAGCGACCTACACTGACGCATTTTGAATGCGGGGGGGAAAAAAGAGCCATAAAAAACACAGTTATTGGGCACTGTGCAAAAACCGGAGGGGCTAGACCCCCCCCCCCGGGAACACTCACAGCTCCCAAGGGACTGTTAAAAGTCCCAGGGCAAGGCTCTCCCCATCTCTCACAGCCACTAAACCCGGGATTCGAAAACTCCCATTTGGAGAGGCCCCTGGTAAGATCGATCCCAACTTACAGCAGGCAGAATCAGGGTCCACTTGGCCATAGATCACTGGCCTATTGGGCTCCCCACACATCAGGTTGAACTTATACCTGAAGGGGCTGATAGATTAATATAAGTTAGATTTAGTGAATATATAGGTTTCTGATACAGTCTTTTAATTCGGGGCATGAAGATCAACTTTGCTGTGAGCAATTAGCTTATCAGCTTATGGATGAAGTCAGGTGAAATGAGGGGAGTCTCTTTGGACTGAAAAACAAGGTTGAAGCCAGGTGAAAGAAGGAAAGACTTTATGACCTGGCATTGCTTTCAACTGCTAAGTGGGCAGAGCCCAACTTAAGCTGAAGCAGGTGGAACAAGGAGTGATCCTATTTAAGGACAAGTGGATGACGCCAGAGAGGCGCGTGCGTGCTAAGGGCCCCCGATATGAGAGAGCTCCAAGAGTCCTGCTGGAGAAAGTTCTGGTAGACCAATGGCCAGATCTCCCTGAGGCAGAAGGAAGCTGGTGAGCAGAGAAAGCCTCGGCAAGACAGCAAAAGGCCAAGGACTAAACCCTGTGGCTCAGCTTTTGCCTAGAGGGGTTTGACCTGTCCGAACAGTGGCCTGAACGGAACTGTGGCCAGCTTTAAAGACTGAGGCAGAACGGCAGAGTTGCTGATACGAAGGAAGTAAGGTGGCCTACAGACGCTGAGGTCTCCCAGAGAGAAGAAAGCCTCAAGCCTTATTTAAAGTGAGACTTCGATAGCCAATTTACCCTGACGAACCTGCGTCTGAGAGATCCAGAAAAAGGACTGCTAAGTGCGTTAAAGAGTCTACCCCCGAGACTGGTTTCCTGACGACTGAGGACCTGCCCCAGAGACTGTATCATTCTAAAAGGGTATGAAAGTAGTTGTTATGATTATCAATAGGTTTAGTGGATAGGTTAAAGGGGTTGTAGGAATTTATAGGTTTAATAGATAAGAAATTGTTGGTGTTTGTTATAAGTGAATTTAGTAATAAATAAATAAGAGTTAAATAAATAATAATTTAAAAGCTCGGTTTCATATACCCACTTAAAAAACTTTGCGAGATAGTGGAAGGCTTAGCAAGGAACAAACAGGGGGCTCAACAGGTGGTCCACAGCCGCTCGTGAAGCGCTCGTGAAGCGGAGGGCGGGAGGTTCTGAGAGAGCACGGGAAGCTGGGAACACAAAGGCGGGAGGGAGGGGCTGAATCCCGCACACTCACGGAAACGCAGCTGGGGGGGAGCACGGCTGGCAGGGCCAAATCCCCGCGAACCCACGGCAGGTCATCTGGGGAGAGAGACAGGCGTGGGCGGGGCCAGGGATCCGTGCACCCACGGCTGAGCTGCTGGGACGAGAGGTGCACTCAGGCAGCCGGAGGATCCGGGGCTTGGGGTACCCACGGGACCCGTGGCGGCGCAGACAGGAAGGGAATCAGGCACAGAGTCCAGCCCTGTGGCGAGAAGCCTAGAGAGAAACCAGAAATCGGGTCCATAGCTGTATCCTGGAAAATCCAGACATATTAGGTGTGGAGCCAGACCCTGTCAGCCTCCGTGACGACAAACAAAGCCCACAGAATCTGTGCCTGGGCAAACAGGCCCAAACTATCAGAACCATTACAGGCTGATAACTCAGAGTGCAACATAGGGAAGTCTGAATTGGGAGCAGTGAAACAATCCTGGTCCATTACTCACAACCTGGGAATAGGCTGCACCAGCTCACAGTGCCTCAGGTGATTAAAACCACAGTGACCTTGAAATCCCCGTGTAAGCAACGACAGATAGCCAAGTAACTCGTCCCCTGCACCAAATCATCCACTGTGGTTCCAAGCACAGAAAACAGACAGCTAAATGCATCCAATGGCGAAAGGTCAAAAAAAAAAAATAGAAATCAAGGAATTATGACTCCAACAAAGCAGAATCATCCTAGCTCATCCAATTCGGATGACCACACACCAACAGAAACACATGAAAACATTGACAATTCTGCAATATGGAAAGTGATAGAGTCCCTGCAAGAAGAACTTAAATCTATGAAGGAATTCAAAGAAGCCACAATTCTACAAGTCAAAACAAGGAACAACACCATTAAAGAGCTCCAAGCCAAGTTGACAGAGCTTGAACAGGAAAAGGAAAAAGCCATGAAAGATTTTCATACAAAAACAAGCAAGCTGGAGAAGGAAATGTACAAAACGAACAACACCATACAAGACATGAAAATAGAAATAGAAACAATAAAGAAAACACAGTCAGAGTTAAAAGAGGAAGTGGAGAACCAAGGGAAGAGAACAGGAACTACGGATGTGAGTATCAACAATAGGATGCAAGAGATGGAAGACAGGATCTCAGGCATGAAATATTCAGTGGAAGAAATCAGTACAACATCCAAAGAAAATGAGAAGGCTAAAAAATCTCTCACCCACAACATCCAAGAAATCAGGGACTCAATGAAAAGACGGAACCTAAGAATTATAGGTATAGAGCAAAGAGAGGACTCCCGACTCCAAGGTCCAGGAAATATCTTCAAAAAAATCATAGAGGAAAACTTCCCAAACCTGAAAAAAGAGATGCCAATAAAAATCCAAGAGGCGGGCTGGAGAGGTGGCTCAGAGGTTAAGAGCACTGGCTGTTCTTCCCAAGGTCCTGAGTTCGATTCCCAGCAACCACATGGTGGCTAACAGCCATCTACATTGAGATCTGCCCGTGCATATATGTAGAGCAAGTACTGTATATATAATAAATAAAATGTTTAAAAAAAAAAACATTGTTTAAAAAAAGAAAAAAAAAATCCAAGAGGCTTACAGAACACCAAACAGATTAGACCAGAAAAGAAACTCCTCTCGCCACATAATAATTGAAACCCCAAATGTACAGAACAAAGAAAGAATATTAAAAGCTGTAAGAGAAAAAGGTCAAGTCACATACAATGGCAGACCCATCAGAATTACACCTGACTTCTCCCCAGAAACGTTAAAAGCTAGAAGGGCCTGGTCAGATATACTACAAGTCCTGAGAGATCATAGGTGCCCAGCCAGACTACTTTACCCAGCAAAACTCTGTATCAACATAGATGGAGAAAACAAGATATTCCATGACAAAATCAAATTTAAACAATATCTACCCACAAACCCAGCCCTACAGAAAATCCTAGAAGGAAAATCCCAACCCAGAGAAGAAAACTCCACCCAAGAAAACAAAGGGAATAGAAAACCCCTCAGCAACTAAACCAAAAGAGGCACAGGACCACCACCTATACCAAACTAATGGGAAATAACAACCCCAGGTCACTAATATCCATCAACATCAATGGACTCAACTCCCCAATAAAAAGACATAGGTTTACAGAGTGGATCCACAAGCAAGACCCTTCCTTATGCTGTATACAAGAGACACATCTAACTACGAAAGATAGACACTGCCTCAGAATAAAGGGCTGGGAAAAGGTTTTCCAAGCAAATGAACCCAGGAAGCAAGCTGGAGTAGCCATCCTAATATTAAACAAAACAGACTTCCAACTAAACTTAATGAAGAAAGACAAAGAAGGGCACTATATACTCATTAAAGGGAATATTCATCAAGAGGAAATTTCAATACTGAACATCTACACCCCAAATACAAAGGCAGCTACTTTCGTAAAAGAAACACTTCTAAAACTTAAAGCGCACGTGGATCACAACACATTAGTAGTGGGAGACTTCAACACCCCACTCACAGCAAAGGACAGATCATCAAGACAGAAGACAAACAGAGAAATATTGAGTCTAACAGAGATCATGAAACAAATGGACCTAACAGATATCTACAGAACGTTTCACCCAAACACAAAGGAATACAGCTTTTTCTCAGCACCCCACGGAACCTTCTCCAAAATCGACCACATAATTGGTCACAAGGATAGTCTCAATAGATACAAGAAAATTGAAATAACACCTTGTATCTTATCAGACCACCACGGAATAAAGCTGGTCTTCAACAGCAAAAGAATCAACAGAAAACCTACACACACATGGAAATTGAACAGCTCCTTACTGGATGACCACTGGGTCAGGGAAGAAATAAAGAAGGAAATCAAAGACTTCTTAAAATCCAACGACAATGAAGACACAACATACCCAAACCTATGGGATACATTGAAAGCTGTGCTACGAGGAAAGTTCATAGCACTAAGTGCTCTCAAAAAGAAAATTGTACAGCTCATATTAGTGAACTAACAGCTAAGCTGGGTGAATTGGAAAAAAAAAGAAACAAACACTCCCAAGAAGAGCAGAAGACAGGAAATCATCAAGCTTAGAGCTGAAATCAACAACTTAGAATCAAAAAGAACTATACAAAGAATCAATGAAACCAAGAGTTGGTTCTTTGAGAAAATCAACAAAATAGACAGACCCCTAGCCAAATTAACTAAAAGGCAAAGGGAAAGAACACAAATCAACAAAATCAGAAATGAAAAGGGTGAAATAACAACAGACATTGAGGAGATCCAGAAAATATTCAGGCATTACTTTAAAAATCTATATTCCACTAAATTTGAAAACCTAAGCGAAATGGACAATTTCCTCGATAAATTCCACCTAC
The DNA here is from genome assembly GCA_907164525.1 of Lophiomys imhausi. NCBI lineage: Eukaryota > Metazoa > Chordata > Mammalia > Rodentia > Muridae > Lophiomys > Lophiomys imhausi. The sequence goes on along the minus strand of CAJQZJ010032362.1, from coordinate 1,209,068 downwards.
CAAAACTAAATCAAAATCAGATTAACAGCTTAAACAGCCCAATAACACCCAAGGAAATAGAAACAGTCATTAATAATCTCCCAACCAAAAAAAGCCCAGGGCCAGATGGCTTTAGCACAGAATTCTACCGGACCTTCAAAGAGGAACTAACACCATTACTTTTCAAACTCTTCCACCACATAGAAACAGAAAGATCACTGCCAAACTCATTCTATGAGGCCACTGTCATTCTGATTCCTAAACCACACAGAGACCCAACAAAGAAAGAGAACTTCAGACCAATCTCCCTCATGAACATAGATGCAAAAATACTTAATAAAATACTAGCAAACTAAATTCAAGAACACATCAAAAGTATCATACACCATGATCAAGTAGGCTTCATCCCTGGAATGCAGGGATGGTTCAATATACGAAAGTCTACCAATGTAATTCACCACATAAACAAGATGAAAGAAAAAAACCACATGATAATCTCGCTAGATGCAGAAAAAGCATTTGACAAAATCCAACACCCCTTCATGCTAAAAGTTCTGGAGAGAACGGGCATACAAGGACCATACCTAGAAATAATAAAGACAATATACAGCAAGCCAGTAGCCAACATCAAATTAAATGGAGAGAAGCTTGAAGCATTTCCTCTAAACTCAGGGACAAGACAAGGATGTCCACTTTCAACATATCTCTTCAATATAGTACTTGAAGTCCTTGCTAGAGCAATAAGACAACTAAAGGAGATCAAAGGGATAAAAATTGGAAATGAAGAAGTCAAATTATCCCTATTCGCAGATGATATGTTAGTATACATAAGTGACCCCAAAAACTCCACCAAAGAACTCTTACAGCTGATAAACAACTTCAGCAAGGTGGCTGGATACAAAATTAACTCAAAAAAATCAGAAGCCCTTCTTTATACAACAAACAAATATACCGAGAAAGAAATAAGGGAAACAACCCCCTTCACAATAGCCACAAACAACATAAAATACCTGGGGGTAACTCTAACCAAGCATGTAAAGGACCTATATAACAAGAACTTCAACTCCCTGAAGAAAGAAACAAAAGAGGCCTTTAGAAGATGGAAAGATCTCCCATGCTCATGGATAGGTAAAATCAACATAATAAAAATGGCTATCCTACCAAAAGCAATATATAGATTTAATGCAATTCCTATCAAAATACCAACACAATTCTTTATAGACCTGGAAAAAGCTATTCTCAACTTCATATGGAACAACAAAAAGCCCAGAATAGCTAAATCAATCCTGTCCAATGAAAAAACATCTGTAGGTATCACCATCCCAGATTTCAAGCTGTACTACAGAGCAACAGTAATAAAAACAGCATGGTACTGGTATAGAAACAGACCAGTGGATCAATGGAATCGAATTGAACACCCAAACATGGATCCACACACCTATGGCCAACTAATCTTTGACAAAGAAGCCAAAAACGCACAATGGAAGAAGGACAGCATCTTCAACAAATGGTGCTGGTCCAACTGGATGTCCACTGCAAAAGAATGAAATTAGACCCATACCTATCACCTTGTACAAAACTTAATTCCAAGTGGATCAAAGACCTTAACATAAGGCCAGCCACACTAAAGATACTAGAAGAAAAAGTAGGAGAAACCCTCGAACTCATTGGCACAGGTGACAACTTCCTGAACAGAACACCAACAGCTCAGGATCTGAGATCAACAATCAATAAATGGGACCTCATGAAACTGAAAAGCTTCTGTAAAGCAAAGGATACTGTCATTCGAACAAAACGGCAACCAACAGACTGGGAGAAAATCTTCACCAACCCCACATCTGATAGAGGGCTATTATCTAAAATCTACAAAGAACTCAAGAAACTAAATGCCAAGAAACCAAATAATCCAATCAAAAAATGGGAGATGGGGGGCTGGAGAGATGGCTCAGCGGTTAAGAGCACTGGGTGCTCTTCCAGAGGTCATGAGTTCAATTCCCAGCAACCACATGGTGGCTCACAACCATCCGTAATGAAATCTGGTGCCCTCTTCTGGCCTGCAGATATACCTGCAGACAGAATACTGTATACAAAATAAATAAATCTTAAAAAAAAAAAAATGGGAGATGGAGCTAAATAGAGTATTCACAAAGGAGGAATCCCTAAGGGCTGAGAGACACCTGAAGAATTGTTCAACATCCTTAATCATCAGAGAAATGCAACTCAAGACGACCCTGAGATTCCACCTAACACCTGTTAGAATGGCTAAGATAAAGAGCTCAAATGATAGCGCATACTGGCGAGGGTGTGGAGATAGGGGAACCCTACTCCATTGCTGGTGGGAGTGCAGGCTTGTGCAACCACTATGGAGGTCTATCTGGCGATATCTTAGAAATCTAGGAATAACCTTGCCTCAGGACCCAGCCATACCACTTCTGGGTATACACCCAAAGGACCTCTCAGGGAGACATAGGGAAGTCTCCTCATCTATGTTCATAGCAGCCTTATTTGTAATAGCTAGAAATTGGAAACAACCCAGATGTCCCTCAACTGAAGAATGGATTAAAAAATTGTGGTACATCTATACAATGGAATATTACTCAGCTATCAGAAACAATGAAATCATGCAATTTGCAACCAAATGGATGGATCTAGAGTAGTTCATCCTGAGTGAGCTAACCCAGTCTCAGAAGGATGCACATGGCATCTATTCACTTATAGTAGGATTTTAACTATATCGTACAGGATATCTGTACGACAACCAACACATCAAAAGGAACAAGGACATAATTTTTTTTTATCTTTTTCTTTTTCCTTTTCCCTTCTCTTTTTCCTCTCTTTTTTTTTTTGTTGATATTCTTTGTTTTTGTGGGTTTGTGTGTTTGTTGGTCTTTTGTTTAGTATTCCCCCAGTAGCAATGAGACACCATTCACTGGCAGTACTGCCTCGTAGGCCCCCGGTGAATGAAGAGGCTCTTGGCCCTCATATGACTCCTGATCTGTGGTGAGAGAATGTTAGGCAGGGACATTCCACCCCAGAGGAACAAGACGGAAGGGTCAGGGGGTAGAGCATGGGAGGGTGGGGCTGGGAAGTGGGAAAAGAGGAAAATATGATAAGGATGTAACCTGAAGCAACAAACAAATAAATTTATTAACTTAAAAAAAAAAAAAAGGCAGGGGGCAGGGCTGAAACACTGTGAATGGAACAGAAGATACAGCCATTCGGCCTGGTTTTGCAGACCTCCAGGTGTAGAGAAGACGTGGAGCTAAGGTAAAATACAAGAGAATTGTGGTATTGGCCCATGCCTTTGACTTCAGCAGAGACGGGGGGGGGGGGGGCAGAGGGTATGGTGGTCTTATGTATTCTGGAGTCATACGGAGCGGGGTGGTGAGGGTGCATACTCTTGGTCCCACCATTCAAGAAGAGTACACCCTTGGTCCCAGCTCCCAGCACACTGGAGACAGAAACGGGCAGATCCCGGAACTCAGGGTCAGCCTGATGCAGGGCAAACTCTAAATAAAGAAAGACTTCGATCCAGGAGTGGTGGAACACATCTTTGATCCCTTCAGATGGGAAACACAGGTCCCTGATCCCAATAATTAGAGTTCAGAGACACACACATGGGATTTGGAGGGACCTAGGTTTGGAGGCTACTTACAAAAGGCCTTCTCGATGCAGGCAGATTGTCCTTTAGGATCTCAAAATATATACACCAGAGCTGGTTTAGCTCCAAGGTGACAGAATGATTTCTTCTTTAACCCGGATTGAAAGATAACGCTTTGTATGTTGTCAGAAGGCCAAATTAGCTTCAGGAGCAGTACTACCTAGCCCCCCCATTCCCCCCCCCCAAAAAAAGAGGGCAATTGTCCTAGTGTTGGGATTGGGGCAGGGCTCTGTTCTTATCGTTCCAGGAGAATCGAAGCGTCCATTAGGGGAGCCCGGGGGACGGGTGGACAGCGGAATCCTCAGCAGAGAGCAGAATCAGGCACCAAGGAGGACGAGTGACCCAGTTGATTCTGCCTGGCAGACTTCCTCAATAGCTGTCTCCATCGGGGGCCTGCAACCACCAGAGCAGTCCAATGTCACTGGGACCGCTCAGCTCTACACAATGCCCCGGCAGGAACCTCAGTGAAACCTGCAAGACCAGCTTCTGCCTACAAACCCCTTAGGTCATCTAAACAGCTGAGAACAGAAGGACTGAACATAAAAGGAGTGTACTAACATTTTTAATCATTTTTCCCATTTGGGTTCGGGCCCCAAACAGGTCTACTACGACCCAAATCAGCAGGAAGTCACTTTAAGAGAGCGACGTCCCATGCCCAGAGGGTGGGGAGGGTGTTTCTCCGCCCTTCTTTTTGGTTATTTGAAGGATAACTGAAAACTCTGTTATGTAGGGGAAGAGACTACAAGCTGATAAATGGTCCTGTCTTAATGGGTTTTGGAGGTTAGCCCCAGGGAATTCCTACTTTTCCTTTTCTGTATCCTTCTTCCTCTCCTATGTAGGAGTGCATGGGCTTGAGAAAAAGGAGATATAAACATAGCACAGGAAGGTCCAAGAAGAAGGGACAGATTATTGAATATGCCCTTATACCTTTGTATATTGATACAAAATTAGTAGTTTATTTGGCTAAAGTGGTATTGACCATTGTTTATTGTGCAAAAATAAGATTGTATTGGATTACATCGGTATTGATCTTTGTATATTGATACAAAATTAAGATTATAGTTGGCCACAATAGTATTGACCCTTGCATATGGACGTAATATTAAGATTATATTGGGCTACATAGGCATTGATCTTGGTATATTGATACATAATTAAGAGTATATTTAACCACAATTGAATAGATCTTTGTATATTGATACAAATTTAAAGGTAACGCTTCCTAATGGTATCATACCTAGAGATACTTAAAAATAAAATGTGAAGCTCTGACCTCTTGATACCAACCATCTAAAACGGTCTAGGATAGTTAAAACAAACTCCTAGTCATGCAAACATGTCACTTTGTTAGCTACTATGACAGTCTATCACAGATATTCTCTAAACTACCCAGTAATCAAGTTGCTAAGAGACAAGCAACATTTGCTTATCTAAATAAAAGAGATGGATAGGGCATCTTCAAAAACCCCTAGAGATCTGCAGAATATGGCATTCAAAGATGTTATCTTAAATCAAGATTTTTTTTTTATATCGAGACATATCAGCGCCTGACAGCACCCCCTATTCTACTCCAAGTAGAAGATAAGCATCGAAGAACCTCCACTGTAAGATGGTTGAATTAGTGGCAAGCCTTTCTCTTGGCATGAAAAAACCCCTTGCACCAACTGCAGACAGACTGCTGTCCAAAAAGGACAAAAGTTTGTAGCAGGGAAGTCGACAGCCTAACTCTGCCAAGACAGGGTATGTAAGTCCTTCATAATCCCTGCTCTACAACAAATGTCTGTCAGAGAAACAGGACCCAAAGGCTGAAGATTGATGCTGGAATGTATGGAGAGAAAATGGGAACTGTCCAGGCAGTCATTGATATGTTCTTTCTTACTTTTGGAAGCTGCAGGCCCTGCACTTCCTATATAAGCAAATATATTTATCCCTCTCAGGTCTCTGAGGTGGTTGAAGAATAGACAGCTAGAGTCTCATAGTTAAATTTTGAACTGTTTAGGAATCAAGAGGGTGTTATAGATCTAAGAAGATACTCTTAAAAGTGTGTTGCAAGATAGTGTGAATGTTGAGTCACATATAGACCTTTAAACTCATGGAGTTGGTTAGATAGTAGAATGTTAAAGTCAGGGGCCAAATATGTATAAACTGGACATTGGGAAGGTATACTGGGCCAATTTACTCTCATAAATGTGGCATATTTATATCTATTGTTTTGTATAATACTTACTGTTATAAGAGAAGGAACCATCTGTTGGACTGAAAGGGGAAACTTCTGGGGGGAAGAGGGTGGAAGGGCGGGTTAGAAAGGGGGAATAGGGAGGGGTTTGTTACTGAGATGTAACTTGAAGAAAAAAAAAATAAAGTATTTAAAAAAAAAAAAAAGATCTGAGGCCCAGCCACATGGATGAGAGTAGGCACAAAATGAAAATGCTTGCATCACATTTTGATGCCTACCGAAAAGCACCCTCCACAGAAGTGTCACAGAACAACCAAACAGACAAAACACCTCAGCCAGATGAGCCAGATGCATGATGGGTAACAGAGAAAGGGACCCATTGAAGATGCCAACAATATGGTCCCCACTTGCCATACTATGGCTGATGTAGCTACATGCTTGACTGGTAGGTAACAAGAGCCAGCCCCAGCTCATGTTATGATCTAAATTTTGTCTTCCCTCCTACCCATCAATGTTTAAGTACAGTCATTTGGATAGGCTCTAGTCCAGTGTGACTGGCATCCTTACCAGAAGAGATTTGGGGACAGACATAATCAGACAGACAATGCAACAAAGCAGGACGAAGACATCATCTCCAAGTCCATTAAAGAAGCCTGCACTAGCTCTCCTTTCAAGGCCCTCAGAGGAAACCAACACTGCTGACACTTTTTCTCTTGGGCATCTAGCCTGAAGAAATAGGATCTAGTTAGTTTCTGTCAAGTAGGTCACCTACTTTGGCATTTCATTACCACAGTCCTAGCAAGCTCACATAGCCTTTGACATGGTATTATTCCTCACGGCTACTTAGTGACACTTTCTGTCTTGGAAGGCTGTGCTGGCTAGTTTTATTTCAACTTGTCGCAAGCTAGAGAGAGTCATCAGAGAAGAGGGGGCCTCAATTGAGAAAATGCCTCCATGAGATACAAGTTTAAGGCATTTTCTTCATTAGTGAATAATGGGAGAGGGCCCAGCCCATGGTGGGTGGTGCCATCCCTGGTTTGGTAGTCCTAGGTTCTATTTAAAAAAAAAAAAAAAAGTCCGGCTGAGCAAATCATGGGGAGCAAACCAGTAATCACCACTCCTCCGTGGTTTCTGCATCAGCTCCTGCCTCCAGGTTCCAGCCCTGTTTGAGTTCCTGTCCTGATGTCTTTTAATGATGAACTGTTACATCGCACCATGAGTGAAATAAATCCTTTCCTCAAGTTGATTTTGGTCATGCTGTTTCATCACAGCAATAGAAACCCTAATACAAAGGTCATCACTTCATTTTTGTGGAGAGAGGAAATAATTATTCAGGGTATGGGAAAGGTGTGTGTGGAATAGAGGCTCCATACAGCTATAGGAACCCTAGTTGAGAAAGGTGAGGCTCCATCACCAACAGGCAAGCCACAGACATCTGCAGAAGTGGAAACTAAAGGTAAAAGGAATTGTAAGTGGATAGAAAAGAGAGAGGTAAGAACCAATTGATGTCTATTTTTGTCCTAACAGATGTAGTTGGTGCCCTTTCCGTGTGTGTGTGTGTGTGTGTGTGTGTGTGTGTGTGTGTTTAAAAACATGTAAAGACCAGAGACACACCTTGGGTCCTGTCTCTTGGACAAGATCTCTCCCCACATTCTAGGCCACCATTTTCCATGTAGGTGCTAGGGATCCAATTGGGGTTCTCTGTTTGCATGCCAAGCACTTAACTGGTTTGGCTATCTCCCTAGCTTGCAATCAGTTCTGACGTCTTTCTAATGTTGACTCCAGCAACAGAAACCAATGGGGCTATAGAGGAGTTGAGTATGTAGGAATGAGTACAGTCGTGAACATGAAGTTGGGCTGTTGAAAGCATGAGGATCCACCATTCAATGTCCCTTCAAGAGCCAACCTGCTGTGAGGACTGCAATTTGCCAACAGACTCTGACTATGGCATCTTCATACTCAACCTCAGTGTTGATGCTAAGACCACTTGCTCCCCACACATCTTCCAGCCAAAGACTGATAATATCAGAAATTATAAAGCCAGATCATTATCTAGCCAGCATGGACCTCTTTTGGGTCCTACTGGAAGTGCCAGTAGGTTCTTCAAACTGCACTGTAGTCAAAAACTCTTCCTACACCTCTCTTTCCTTCTCCTTCTCCCTTCCATAAAGTCTGAAGGTTCTCCTTAACTAACTACTGCCTCTTGACCTCCTCATCTTTCCCAGAAGTCACAGCCAATAAATCTTTGGCACCTTCTTGGCTTCTACTTCCCAGAGGTCTGACTCAACAGGCCAGCTTTCTACACTGGAATGAACAAGGACTCTGGAGCGTGAATGACCTTGAAGGAGAGAATTAAAACAGACAGCCAGAAATATGTCCTGTAACACAAACAGGGACTGTGACTTTTCTGTAGATATGCTGGAGAGAGCTGCTTTCCCCAAATCTACAAAGGAAGAAATCGCAAAGCCCTCCCAGTCTCCTTTGTTGCCATCTTCCCATTTCTAGACCTCTGAATAGAGAGTAATAGTATCTTGGGCCCAGCCCTTGCAGACTTCAATTCTTTCATTAAAGAGATTCCTGGTTAGAGTCTCATGGATTTTTGGGGCTTAAAAAAATGTGGAGATGCTGAAGCCTCTCAAATTTATATGACAGGTCATCGAAATCAAAAGCTCTATGCTACAAAGGATACAACTGAGAAAGAAAAGACAACCCACAGGATAGGAAGAAATATTTGGGACTCCAGTACCAGCTAAGAACTTCCATCCAAAGTATATGAGAAACCTTGCTAATCAATCCTAAACAGACACACAACCCAAATGAGGAAAAATAGGCAAGAAATTTAAATAATTATTTCTTCTAAAGCAAATATACAAGTGACCATCAAGAAAAACAAGAAATGTTCAAAATTTTACTCACTAGGAAAAGCAAACCAAAACCACAGTAAGACTTCCACTTCCCAATCATCACCTGGAATACAGTAGAACCTGTTGCTCAGTAGAAGAGACCAGAACACTCATGAATTGCTGATAAGACTATGAAATGATATAGCTGTTTAAAAGGTAGTTTGGCTCTTCCTGAAAGTATCAAAGTACCCTATGATACAACATTCCTCTCCTAAATACACCCAAGAGAACAAAACACACATACTCACACAGCCACTTGTATGTAAATGTTGGACCCCTCTCCCCGAGGTCCTGACGCCCAGAGACCACCAGAGACTGAGGTTCAATGCAAAATGCAAGAGGATTTTTATTAAGCTGATGCGCCAGGGTTCAACTGCCTTCGGGAAGGAGTGAACACCGAATAACAGTTACAGGCAGTTTTTAAACACAATAACTGCAAACAAGTCGGGGTACAGGGGGAACATTTTAGTTAATCTTCAGCAATCATTGCCTTTGGCAACAGGGTGGAACCATTGTCTGTGGTAACAGCTGCAACCTTGTAATTAAGTAGTTTCTGGAACTGAGTTCTGTGAAATGTCCCCAAGGTCATAAGGTCAGGCCCTCATGAACAGAGAGGAAGGCCTTCCTAGAGAGGGGCAGTGGTCTTTTTCCACAGCCTCACAGTGCACACTAAGAATTCTACCAAAAGACCAAAATCTCCAGCCCCTAAGCTTTGTGTTTTGGCTTTTCAAGAGAGGGTCTTACTATGTAGCTCTGGCTGCCCTGGAACTCACAAAGATGAGCCTGTTGGACCCAGCAGATCCACTGAGGTCCTGATGCCAGAGACCCCCCAGAGACTGAGGTTCATTGCAAAAAGCAAGAGGATTTTATTGAGCTGGTGCACTGGGATTCGACTGCCTTTGGGGAAGGAGTGAACCCTGAACAACAGTTACGGGAAGCTTTTAAGAACAAAAACCGCAAACAGGTGGGGATAGGAGAAACAAAGGAGGAACATCCCAGTCAGCTATGTAAAGTTAACCTTTAGCTTGCTAGGGTGGGACCATTGTCTTTGGTTAGGTAGTTCCAGGGACTGAGTTCTGTGGAATGTCCCCAAGGTCATAAGGTCAGGCTCTCATGAACAGAGAGGAAGACCTTCCTAGGGAGGGGCAGTGGTATTTTTCTACAGCCTCACATTTCCCTCTTCTTTAAGTAAATGATTTCAATCTTGGAATCAAGGACCTGATTCTTCCAATGGGATTTCAGTGTATTATTGTCTTAACATCAGGACCTGAACAGCACTAATATGCTCTCTGACAAAGGAGACCAATCTATTAAGGATATAGGGTCCAAAGGTTAACAGAAGAAGGAGAATGATGAGGGGTCCCATGAGTCTAACCCCACAGCCAGCTGGCAAAGGTCAGGGTATAATGATGGCCACCACATCCAGGGGGCATCTATGGTAGAATTGGACCATATCACATCTCCTATCTGGGACAAGACCTGCCAAGTGAGGTGCTGAGGCATATGGGGCTGGGAGAACTCACAGTCAGCTGGGTGAGCAAGAGGAGAGTTAAGAGTCCGGAAATGGCCGAAGCTTGAGCTTGAGAGAGTTGGAGGTGTGGTGAACTCGCCATTTTTCTGAGGGTTTAGGTGCTCTCTTTACGTGGGAGGCATGGATCCAAGCTGAGATACGGTCAACCTTGATGGCCGTCGGAGTGATAAGCAGGATGATGTAGGGTCCCTTCCACCTAGGCTCAAGATTCTGGGAGCGGCGCTGACTGACGTAGACGGGGTCTCCGACCTGGAAGGGATGGGCGACCTCCTAAGTTCCTGGCTGGTAGGTCTCAGCAAGCTGTGTCCATACCTCCTTCTGAACCAGTTGGAGTCCTTTTAATCTAGCATATAAATCATTATTACAATGACAGTTAGGGTCAATACCCTGTCTGAGGGTGAGCAAAGGAGATGGGGCACCATACAAGATCTCAAAGGGAGTAAGATGGAAAAGAGAGGGGGTGTTCCTTACACAGAACAGGGACAAAGGGAGAAGCACTGTCCAGTCTGTACTGTCAGTCTCTAAGGACAATTTAGTTAAGGTCTCTTTTAGAGTTCTATTCATTCTTTCTACCTGTCCTGAGCTCTGGGGTCTATATGCACAATATAACTTCCAATCAGTCCCTAAGTACCTGGCCACTTCCTGACTTATCTGGGCAGTAAAGGCTGGCCCGTTGTCTGACCCTAGTGCCTTAGGGGCCCCGAAGCGGGGAAATATTTCTTCTACGATTTTCTTAGCCACTGTACAGGCGGTTTTATTTTTGGTGAGGAAGGCTTGTACCCACCCTGAAAATGTATCAATGAAGACTGACAGATATTTGTTGCCATACCTGGCAGGATTCACCTCAGTGAAATCAACTTCCCAGTAGGCCCCAGGCCTGTCTTCACGCAGTCTCTTACCGAGTTCTGTCTTATCCCAACTGGGATTGACCTTCTGGCATGGTATGCAGGCTCGGATAACATTTTCTGCTAGCTTGTGAAGTCCTGGAATCTCATAGTTAGTCTTGTTAATTAGAGTGATTAATTTCTTTGTGCTCAGGTGTGTCCACCAGTACCTCTGTTTTAACATTTCTTCTGCCTCTTTAGAGCCCATAGTCTGTTTACCGTTTTGACGTTGTGGTGGGGACTCTGTTTCATTAGGGTCTACAGCAAATAATTTTAGTATAACATCACCTAAAGCTGCCTCTCTCGGGCGACCCGATCTGCCATATTGTTTTCCTTAGCTATAGGGGACCCGTCCATTTGATGACACGGACAGTGGATGATGTTTACTTTGGCTGGAAACATGAGGGCGGCTAGTAGAGCCAGGATCCCTTGTTTATTTTTAATGTCTTTGCCAGCTGAAGTGAGGAGCCCTCTTTGTTGATAAATGGCCCCAGGCACATGGGCGGTAGCAAAAGCTTATCTGCTCTCTGTGTAGATATTTATCTTTGTCTTTTCTGCCATTCCAAGAGCTTTTGTGAGGGCAATCAGTTCAGCTCACTGTGCTGAAGTCCCTTGGAGGAGGGCTGCGGCCCAAATGACCCATTTCCCATCTACCACTGCTGCCCCTGCCCAATGCTTACCTTCTTCAAGAAAGCTGTTCCCATCCGTGAACCAAATGGCTTCAGCATCGGGGAGCGGCTGGAGAGTGAGATCTGTGCGGGTGCCATGGGCCTCGGTGAGCACTTGTCAGCAATCGTGGATGATAGATGATCCCTCTAAGTCAGGATCAGGCAGCAGGGTGGCTGGGTTGAGCCCTGTGGCAGGTGTAAACTTGATGCGGTCTGAGTTCAGGAGGAGCAACTGATAGTGGGTCATCCTGGCATTTGTCAGCCACCTCTCAGGAGGCTGGTGCACTATGCTTTCTAGAGCATGGGGGGCCATAACTGTAAGGTTTTGTCCCAAGGTCAACTTGTCAGCATCTCTGACTAAAGCAGCCACAGCAGCCACTATCTGTAGGTAGCTGGGCCATCCTGCTGCCACAGAGTCTAATTTTTTGACAGATATGCCACGGGCCGGTTCCATGGACCCAGTCTCTGAGTCAGGACTCCTTTAGCTATCCCCTTATTTTTGGCCACATACAGGTGGAATGGCTTAGTCACATCAGGCAGTCCTAAGGCTGGGGCTGATAGCAGGGCCTGTTTAATTCTGTCGAAGGCCTCCTGTTCTTTCTCACTCCATACGAAAGGTGCACTCTCCTTTGTGAGTGGATACAGAGGAGCAGCCATTTCTGTGAACCCTGAGATCCATAGCCGGCAGAAGCCTGCAGTTCCAAAAATTCTCTGACTTGTCGGGGAGTCTTGGGGGTGGGTATCTGAGCCACAGTTTTTTTTCTAGCGTCCCACAGCCACCTCCTTCCATTTTTGATTAGATACCCCAGGTAACCGACCTGTCATTAACAAATCTGGGCCTTTTTGGCTGAGGCCTAGAATCCCAAGGATCCGAGCTCAGTCAGCAGGTTTTCAATTCCCAGGAGGAAGTCCTCTTTGGTCCCAGCTGCTAGGAGAATGTCAACATACTGCAGTAAGCTTACCTGGGGGTTGGAGGCCCTGAAGTGGGCCAAATCTTGGTGGAGGGCCTCGTCGAACATGGTGGGAGAGTTCTTGAATCCCGGGGGCAGGCGGGTCCAGGTCAGTTGTCCTGATAATCCTGAGGCCAGATCTCTCCATTCAAAGGCAAATATGGGCTGGCTAGAAGGGCTGAGCCTCAAGCAGAAAAAGGCATCTTTTAAGTCCAATACTGTGTACCATGTTTGCTGAGGGGGAAGGGTGCTAAGGAGGTTGTAAGGGTTGGGCACTGTAGGGTGAAGGTCAGCAACCCTTTTGTTAACTTCCCTCAAGGCCTGGACTGGCCTATAATCATTAGTTCCCGGCTTTCGAACCAGGAGCAGAGGGCTGTTCCATGCTGACTGACATTTAACAGGGACCCCAGCTTAAGGAGATGCTGTATGTGTGGGCAGATTCCATCTCTGGCCTCTTTGCTCATGGGATACTGGTGGACCGAAACTGGGGTGGAGGTAGCTTTAACCTCCACTACCATGGGTGGGCGATGTTTGGCCATCCCATCCATTCCTGCATATCCTCTGTCTGAGGAGGGGGTTCTTTGAACAGCCTATGCTCATCCTCCAGCCTCATAGTGAGGACCTGAAGCGGCCTCCCCTCTCTGTCAGTCAATGATGGTCCTTCTGTTTGGAAATGAATTTGGGTTCCCACCTTGGAGAGCAAGTCATGGCCCAGGGGTGGATAGGGACACTCAGGGATCACAAGAAATGAGTGGGATACCCGACCCATGCCAAGGTCTACTGATCTTCAGGTAGTCCATGGGTATTGTTTGTTCCCTGTGGCTCCCTGCACCCAGAACCTCTTAGTGGATAGTGGTCCTTCTGAATGGAGGAGGACTGAATGCTGAGCCCCAGTGTCCACCAAGAACTGGATGGGCTTCCCCTCCACATTGAGAGTTACCCTAGGCTCGGGAAGGGGGTCCGAGCCCTGACTCCCCTAATCTTCTTCTTCCAAAGCCAGAATTTTTTCTCTGAGGGGTCCTCCCCTCTCCTTCTTGGGGCAATCCTTGAACCAATGTCCTTTTTCTTTACAGTAGGCACATTGGTCCTTGTCCACCGGTTGCCTCCTGCCCTTTCCCTCATCTTTATGACCTCATCTGTCCCTCTGGTCTCTCTCTTTTACTACAGTGGCCAGGATTTTACTCAAATTCTTTTCCTGTCTTTTTTTTCTCTTTTTAACTCTCATTCATCCTGTTCCCTACATCTCCTCTCCTCTTTTTCTTCCTCTGTCTCTCTTTTATTGAAACTTTATCTGCTTCTTTGACTAAGTCCTGGAGCGATAATCCCTATAGGCCATCCAGCCTCTGCAGTTTCTTTTTAATATCTGGAGCTGACTGATCAATAAAGGCCATGGCTACCGTGGCCTTATGTTCCTCAGAGGTAGGTTCATACAGAGTAAATCTCTGAAAAGCCTCCATCAATTGGTCTAGAAACACCATCGGTGACTCAGTTGGTCCCTGAGTCACTTCTCTTACCTTAGCCAAATTGGTGGGGTGTCTCACCGGCCCCCAGAAACCTGCCACAAGAACCTGACGGTAAACCTTCAAGTGCTCCCTACCTTCAGGCATATTAAAGTTCCAGTTGGGTCTAGTCAAAGGGAAGCCTGTATCAATCTTGTTGTGCAGCTGAGTTGGTTGCCCGTCTGCACCAGGCACATTTTTTTCTGGCCTCGAGTAGCACCCGCTGCCTCTCCTCGGGGGTGAGGAGGGTCTACAGGAGCTGCTGACAATCATCTCATGTAGGTTGGTACGAGAAGACAAGGGACTCTATCAGGGAAGTCAGAGCCTGCAGGTTCTCAGAGAAAGAAGGATTATGAGTTTTCCAATTGTAAAGATCTGCTGCAGAGAACGGCCAATATTGAAGCGGCCAGTTCCACTGGTCATCAGGGGGTCTGTACTCCCTGAGAGGGAGTGCAGTGGAGTCTGAAGTGCCAGCCCTCCGACTTCTGGTCCCTGTGGCAGGAACCCCTCCCTTAGCTCCTTGCAAGGGTTCCATCAGGGCCTAGGGTTGAATGACCGGGACCCCCTGGGGCGGCTGGGGACTCAGGGTCGGGGGATAAGGTGGTGGAGGGTCCAGGAGGAGTAGGTCCATCTGAGTGTTGGGGTAGATCTTCTTGATCTTCTTTGGGGAACCTGTAGTTTGGACGAGCTCTTTCTTGGCTGGAGTCTGCTTCAGAGCAAAGACTTCAGAAGGGGAGTCTGCTGGAGCGGTTGGCAGAGGAGATAAACCTGTGGGGGGAACAAAAGGCCGGACCCACGGAGGGGAGAGACCAACAGGGCCTCCCAAACCAAGACATAGGGCACTTGATCCCACTGGGTGCCTGTGGGATCCTAGGTTAAAAATTTTAGACCTAACCTGCCTAATTTTGTCTAATGAAAAAGATCCTTCGGGTGGCCACCAAACCTGAAATGTAGGCCACTCTGAGGCACACTGAGTCTGCCATCTCCTTTTTTTAATCTCGACTGACAGGTTATGTGCCCTACTTTAAACTTCAGTCCAGTGGCTCAGGATCAAAGATAGGGGAGTTTTCAGTGTCTGTCCCATCCCATCGTCAAATCATCAGGGAAAAGGAGAATAAGAAGAGTTACAAACAGAATCCAAAGAAGACGGAATGACACAAGACACAAACAGCCGCTGTGAGATCGCCTCAGAAACAGACTCAGATGGGAGCCTTCGAAGAGGTTCCACCGGAATCGGATGAAGGAGGACTCACTCGGCCTCTCCTTCCAGACAGACCTCCAGGGCGTCCCCTACAGAGTATCTGAAGTCAGATAGCTATGGAGGTCGGAGCATCACATAGCTACAGAGGCTGGAGGTCAGAGCACCACAGAGCTACAGAGGCCGGGGCGAGTGGCTGAATCAGATGGCGATTCACACAGAACATACAGATAGACAAACAAAGTAGCTCAGAACAGACAGATAGATAGACAAACAAAGTAGCTCAGAACAGACAGATAGACAAACAAAGTAGCTCAGAACAGACAGATAGACAAAGTAGCTCAGAACATACAGATAGACAAAGTAGCTCAGAACAGACAGACAAAATAGCTCAGAACAGACAGATAGACAAACAAAGTAGTTCGAGCGTACCTCCGAATCCTGGAGTCTTGGGGTCTGGGGGCATTCAGGCGTTTCCTGGCCAATGCACCAAATGTTGGACCCTAAGGGTCCCCCAAGGTCCTGACGCCCAGAGACCACCAGAGACTGAGGTTCGATGCAAAATGAAAGAGGATTTTTATTAAGCTGATGCGCCAGGGTTCGACTGCCTTCAGGAAGGAGTGAACACCTAATAACAGTTACAGGCAGCTTTTAAACACAATAACCCCAAACAAGTAGGGGTACAGGGGGAACATTTCAGTTAATCTTCAGCAATCACTGCCTTTGGCAATGGGGTGGGACCATTGTCTGTGGTAACAGCTGCAACCTTGTAATTAAGTAGTTCGGGAACCAAGTTGTGGAATGTCCCCAAGGTCATAAGGTCAGGCCCTCATGAAAAGAGAGGAAGACCTTCCTAGGGAGGGGCAGTGGCATTCACAGCAGCTTGAAGGTCCACTGAGTAATAAACAGATGAACCAAATGCAGTGAAATACTGTTTGGCCATAGAAAAGGATGCATTGTTGACGTTTGTGAGTGGACCTTAAGAACATTGTGCACTGTTGTGACAGGCTCACCTGTAGGGGTTAGATAAATTAGATTTAGAAAATATATAGGAGTTTCTGATACTGTCTCCTAATTCGGCGCCTGAAGAGCATTATCAGCATGAAGTCAGCAAAAACAGGAAAGACTTAATAGACTGAAAAACAAGGTTGAAGTCAGGAAAACAGGAAAGATTTAATGGACTTGAAGAAACAAAGTATCTGGCCTGATGTAGAGAGCTGCGACATGCCGTGCCCTAAAGATGGCACCGGTTTCCGCCTTCCACCAGCCCGACGGTGAGCGCTCTCGGTGGTAAACAAGTCCATATTTGGCTAAGACCGCTGATCTGGCTTGCTTCCGCATACGTGGGCCTCTAAGATAGCACACGTGGCTTTACTTGATTGGCTGTTCATATAGTATTTAGCCTGTGGGTTGGGTCTGCCCGGGCATTCGGAAGATTGTTTTCAAGGGACCTGAATAAACTCCTTGAGAAGAGCTTTTGCGAGTTGCGTCGTCCTTGCTGGTTGAGGGGGACATGACAAGTGGTGGCCCATACGGGGAACCCAGAAAAGACTCAGAACTCCTGCAGTCAGGGGCAGTGCACTGGTAAGTTCCCAGGGTAAATTGGGACAGTAAAGTTTCACGGAAATAGCGAACAAAAGGTCAAGTTTCGTGGAAATAGTGAACAAAAGGTAAAAGTTTCGCAGAAATAGCGAACAAAGGGTAAAGTTTCGCGGGGAAGCTGCGAACCGAAAGTAAATTTTTAATCATGGGATTGTCTCAGTCACATCCAATTTTTCTGGCTCTTCAGGAGCTACTTTTAGCTAGGAATTTGAAACTTAAGAAGTCTACCCTAGAGAGATTTTTGAATGAATGCGACTCCGTGGCTCTGTGGTTTGCGGTGTCCAGGAATCTTACGGTATCCTGCTGGGACAAATTAGGCAGGGACTTGGATTTTGCTTGGGAGTAAGGGACTCTGAAGCATGGAGTAAGACCGATTTGGAAGATGGTGAGGAGTTGTTTAGAAGATCAGAGATGCTGTAACACAATCAAGGAGGGAGAATCAGCCTTGGAACTGCTGCAAGGGGAAAGATCTGAGCAGGTAGACAGTGAAAAGGAAAGTAACAAAGGCGAAAGATTTGAGCAGGCAGACAGTGAAAAGGGAAGCAAAAAGAAGGTTCCTCTCTATCCTGATCTTAGAGATTTTAGAGATTTTGAGGACTCAGAGGGCACGGATTCTGAAGGGGAGCTACACGCTCTAATAGAACAGTTGGAGAGGACTGCTATTAGAAAAAGGGAAAAGAAAAGGGTAAAAGAAAAAGACACGTTGGCGGCAGTCGGTGTAAGTGAAACCGTTGCCGTGGCACCTTCAACTCCCCCGCCATATCCAGAAGCCGTTCAGATAGATCAGCCTGTTCAGTCCCTGAAAGTAGGGAGATCTTTCTGCCCAGGGATGTGGACACAAGTAAGAACAGAATTACAGTTTGCCTATCCGGTATACCAAGATCCACAAGGGAACAGGTACGAGGAACCGCTCGATTTTAAAGTAGTTAAATCCCTAGCAGAGTCGGTTCATACCTATGGCATTACCGCTTCTTTTACATTGGATTAAGCAGACATTGTATGACTCCGAGTGATTGGAGTGGCCTGGCCTGCGCCTGTTTAAGTCAAGTACAAT
Source organism: Lophiomys imhausi (assembly GCA_907164525.1). Lineage (NCBI taxonomy): Eukaryota > Metazoa > Chordata > Mammalia > Rodentia > Muridae > Lophiomys > Lophiomys imhausi. Next base: position 1,190,963 of record CAJQZJ010032362.1, on the reverse strand, counting down.
ACTTAGACTGGAAAGCTTTCTTGATTGAGTATGCCACTGAGCAAGCAGCCATTAATCAGAGAGATGGAAATCCAGCCTGGGATAGAGATATGTTGCTTGGGCAGGGGAGATTTGCCAACCAGCAGACAGGATATCCCAATCAGGTTTATGAACAAATAAACCAGATAGCTATCAAGGCTTGGAAATCCCTTCCTAACAAAGGGGAGGTGAGTGGGAACTTAACTAAGATTCTACAGGGCCCCATGGAGCCCTTTTCAGACTTTCTGGCACGATTGGTGGAAGCAGCAGGGAAGATTTTTGGTGACCCGGATGCTGCCTTGCCACTAATAAAACAGTTAGTTTATGAGCAATGCACCAAAGAGTGTAGAGCCGCTATCACCCCTTACAAGAGTAAAGGGCTAGAAGCCTGGATGAAAGTGTGTAGAGAACTTGGAGGGCCATTAACTAATGCTGGTCTTGCTGCCGCAGTAGTACAGTTGACCAGAAAAGGTGGAGGAAGTTCAGGAGTTTGTTTTAAGTGTGGCAAGATGGGACACTTTAAAAGACAGTGCCCCGGGGGAAGGAGTACAGGAAGTACAGGAAGTGTACAATGCCCCAGGCGGCCGGGGTTATGCCCAAGATGTAAAAAAGGGAACCATTGGGCTAATGAATGCCGTTCAGTGACAGACATCCATGGCCAGCCTTTAACTCAAGGTTATGGTGGCGCTCGTCCAAAAAACGGACAGCGAGGCCCACGACCCCAGGGCCCACAAATATATGGGGCAGTAGAGAATCAGGACAAAGAACAGAATCAAGAGAGATGGCCAACCCTCCGCCATCCGAGAGACCGCGGAGAGCCACTGCAGGCTCAGCAGGATTGGACCTCTGCTCCACCACCAGACTCGTATTAACGCCCAAATGGGGGTCCAGTTAATTGAAACAGATTTTAAAGGACCCCTTGAATCTGGTACAGTTGGTTTGCTGTTAGGGAGGTCATCATCAGCCTTGAGAGGACTTATTGTCCATCCTGGGGTTATAGATCCAGATTATACAGGAGTGGTTAAGATCATGGTAGCCTCCCCCCGTGGTATAACAGCTATCTCTCCTGGAGATAGAATTGCTCAGTTGATCATGTTGCCGAGCTTACATGATCGCTATGCGGCAAAGGATCGAGAGAGAGGAAAAGATGGTTTTGGGTCCACGGGCACGGATCTGACTTTTCTCTCCTTGGATTTGGACCAACGCCCTGTCTTGGAGTTAAAAGTTGATGGTAAAAAGATCCTGGGCCTTTTGGATACTGGGGCAGATAGGAGTATTATAGCAAAGAAAGACTGGCCTTCAGGTTGGCCCGTACAAGCCTCTTCTCAAACACTTCAAGGCCTGGGTTATGCTAAGACTCCAGATATGAGTGCAAGATTATTAAAGTGGCAGGACCAAGAAAACCATTCAGGAGAAATGCAGCCATATGTACTTGAGCTCCCTATCTCCCTTTGGTGAAGAGACCTTTTAAAGGATATGGGATTTAAATTGAGTAATGACTATTCTGATTCAGCCCAACGTATGATGCAAGATATGGGATATGCTCCAGGCTTTGGAATAGGAAAATATTTGCAGGGGCGGAAAAGTCCCATATCTATGCAGCAAAGACAAAAGAGACAGGGCTTGGGTTTTTCCTAGGGGCCACTGAGGAGGGCATTCCCATAACTTGGAAGACGGAGGACCCAGTATGGGTTCCTCAGTGGCCACTTTCCTCTGTAAAATTGAATGTGGCCAAAGAGTTGGTGGATGAACAGATGTCTTTAAAGCATATAAAACCATCTGTATCTCCCTGGAATACACCTATTTTTGTCATTAAAAAGAAATCTGGAAAATGGAGATTGTTGCATGACCTGCGTGCCATAAACCAACAAATGCAGATCATGGGCCCAGTGCAACGCGGCTTGCCACTTTTATCATCTTTGCCAGCCTCATGGCCCATTATAGTTATAGATATAAGGGATTGTTTTTTCTCCATCCCTTTGTGTGCCAAAGATAGTGAGAGATTTGCATTTACTGTTCCATCCTGTAACCATGAGGAACCTGATCAGCGGTTTGAATGGGTAGTATTACCCCAGGGCATGGCAAACAGCCCCACTATGTGCCAACTGTATATGGGGGAAGTCATTGCTCCCTTGAGAAAGAATTTTCCGGATTTGAGATGTGTTCATTATATGGATGATATCTTACTGGCAGCTAAGAGTGAACAAATGTTAGATCGGGCCTATGAAGAATTAGTTCAATTATTAAAAAAGAAAAGGTTGTTTATTGCTCCTGATAAGGTTCAAAAGGAAAATGTGGTTGATTATTTAGGAGCGAAGGTTGGACCTGAAAAGATAATACCTCAAAAGATTGAGATAAGAAAAGATAATTTAAAGACTCTAAATGATTTTCAAAGGTTGTTAGGAGATATCAATTGGGTAAGAGGCTATTTAAAGCTACCAAATTATGAAATAAGACCCCTATATGATATTTTGAAAGGTGATTCAGCACTTAATTCTCCTAGGCAATTAACAGTAGAAGCAAGAAAAGCTTTATGTAAAGTGGAAGAAAGGTTACAGAGTGACTTCCTAAAGAGATGGCAAGGAGGACAGCCTATTGCATTGTGCATATTTGCCACCTATGGTCAACCTACAGGATTGTTATGGCAGGACGGACCATTATTATGGACCTATTCAAAGATTTCTCCAAAAAAAATCCATAGAACATTATCCCACTGCAGTTGCTGCTTTAGCCTTGAATGGTATCCAACAATGTTTGCAGTCTTTTGGAGTTGCTCCTGCCAGTATAATAGTGCCCTATTCCTGTCATCAAATTAAGATTTTGTGTGGCACTGTAGATGACTGGGCAATATTACAATGTAGCTTTGAAGGAGTGATTGATAACCATTATCCTAAGCATCCATTACTATCATTTTTTAAGGAGCACCCAGTGATATTCCCTAAGGTTACTTCAGCAGTACCACTTCAAGGGTCACCAAATGTGTTTACTGATGGCTCAAAGACAGGCTGCGGAGCCTATTTGATAGAAAGACAAGAGCCCGTGTTATGTCAATTTTAACCGGGCTCCCCCCAAATAGTAGAGTTGAAAATAGTGATTGAGGTGTTTAAAAGATGTCAATTTGCATTCAATTTGATCTCAGATTCAGTCTATGTGGTCAACGCAGTGAAAGTATTAGAATTAACAGGTCCTATTAAGAATAGTAGTACTAAGCCAGGCGGTGGTGGCGCACGCCTTTAATCCCAGCACTTGGGAGGCAGAGGCAGGCGGATCTTTGCAAGTTCGAGGCCAGCCTGGTCTACAAAGTGAGTCCAGGACAGCCAGGGCTACACAGAGAAACCCTGTCTCGAAAAACCAAAAAAAAAAAA
>CAJQZJ010032362.1:1175951-1187480 GCA_907164525.1 Lophiomys imhausi | reverse complement strand
CCCCCCAAATAGTAGAATTGAAAATAGTAATTGAGGTGTTTAAAAGATGTCAATTTGCATTCAATTTGATTTCAGATTCAGTCTATGTGGTCAACGCAGTGAAAGTATTAGAATTAGCAGGTCCTATTAAGAATAGTAGTACTGTATGTGCCTTATTACAAGAGTTACAAGTTTTAATCTGGCAGAGAAAAAGGTGTTTTTATATTCAACATATCAGAGCACATACAGGATTACCTGGACCATTAAGTGAGGGTAATGATAAAGTTGATCAATGGACTAGGATGACATGCATTTTTTGGAGCTCATTCCTGGACCAAGCCAGACAGTTTCACCAATTATTTCATGTAAATGCAAAAACTCTACAGCAGAAATTCCATTTGTCTAGAGCAGATGCTAGACAAGTAGTTTTGGACTGTCCTCAGTGTGTGATTCATCATCATCCTCCCAGTGTGGGAGTGAACCCTAGAGGGTTGATGCCACTCAAAATTTGGCAAATGGACGTTACCCACATTTCAGAGTTTGGAACTTTAAAATATATTCATGTATCTGTGGATACCTGCTCAGGTATCATACATGCTACACCTATGAGTGGAGAAAAGGTTCGCAATGTCATAGGGCATTGCTTAGAAGCCTGGGCTGCATGGGGAAAACCACAGCAGCTGAAAACAGACAATGGACCAGCCTATACGGCACAGTCCTTTGTCTCCTTCTGTAATCAGATAAAGGTACAGCTTAATCACAGATTACCATACAATCCTCAAGGACAAGGAATTGTGGAGCGTGCTCATCGCACCTTGAAAGAATGCTTGCAAAAACAGAAAGGGGGAATAGGCCAAGGCCGTACCCCCAAGGAGAGAATGTCTTTAGCCTTATTTACTTTAAACTTTTTCAATTTGGATGCTCAAGGCCGCTCAGCAGTGGACAGACATCAGGATTCCCATGGTCCACCTAAAAGCATGGTGAAGTGGAAGGATATTTTGACAGGCTCTTGGCGGGGTCCTGACCCCGTGCTAACATGGGTGAGAGGGTCTGTTTGTGTTTTTCCTCAGGATCAACAAGATCCAGTGTGGGTGCCTGAACGCCTTGTGAGGAAAATTCTTCATGAAGACCTTCCTAAGGATCCTGGTGATAGTAGCAGTGAGTATGTCAGGAATGACCGAGCCGAGATGGGGGATCCTGTCGATATTCCCAAAGCCGATGCCAGTCAGACATGATGCAACTGTGTTTCCACGCTTATTTAGCAGTAATAGAAGCCTAGGCTTACCCTACCTTCCCTTTGATGATCAGAGAAGCCCTATAGAGGGTAATAGAAATGTCAGCTTGAAGGGTAGTCTGTGCTTTTTAATGAGCTTCAATAGGTCAGATGATACAGAATGCATTAAATTGTCTCAGCAGTCAGCAGATTTTTTACCACAACTGAGGTTTGGGGGTAGGAGTGGTGGTTTGTTTTCAGGCAACGGTTCTCGCCTTGAAGGATGGTGGCCCACATGAGTCTCTGACGGGGACCCCCCCAGACAGCCACGCTGGGCACCTTTTTGTAGAGGATCCACAGGAGAGGAAGGACCTTTTCCCTGGACTGGATGTCAGGAGCGCAGAGCAGTTTGGGTTCAACAAGATTATTTTTCCTTTAGCCCCATGATTAGTAATATAGTGAATAAGTCTTGTACAGGAATGCTTGATATATCTACTAGGGATACTCAGCAGACTGCTACTAATCCTTTTGATTTGTGGCTTTTGTGTGGGGTAAATGGAAGTTGCATGGACTTGGGACCTGTCATTATGCTTGGGGGAGGAGTTTATCAAAGAGGTAATTTTTCCTAGGGTCCGCTACCAAATTGGATCTTTCTGGCGGTAGTGGCTCTGGTACTTGGAATTCTTTGTTTCATTCTTACCACAATAAGACCTTTTCAGCCTCGCCAGTATGTCTATGGCCTCCTTTTCTGTGGATTGTAAGTAATGGGAGTGCATCCTTGGGTGAAGAAAAGTTAGTATGCACTCTGGGCACATGCTTTTATGCCCTGTGCTGGAATGCCACAGCCTTTCCTGTAGCTGTGGTGACTAGAATGCCTCGATATGTACCAGTTCCTGTAGAGGCCCCTAATACCATGATGCTATTCAGGTTTAAAAGAGATTTTGGCATCACTGCAGCTATTGTTACTGCCATCACTATTGCTGCTGTGGGAGCTACTGCCTCAGCTATTGCCTTGTCTAGTTCTATACAGACTGCCATTGCCCTGAATAACATCTCAGCCACTGTAGCACAGGCCTTGGATACTCAGACCTCTATGAATTCTCATCTCAAAGGAGGCCTTATGATAGTTAATCAATGCATAGATTTAATACAAGAACAGATTGATTCTCTTTGGCAACTAGCACAATTGGGGTGTGAGTGGAAAATGCAAGGTTTGTGTGTTACTTCCGTGCAGTATCAACATTTTACAAAGGCTGCTAATCTGTCTAGACAATTGTCAAAGTTCCTCTTACAGGATTGGTCGGCTGAATTTGAAAATTTGATGAGAGAGCTGAGAGCGACAATCGTCCACATCAATTCCACTCGGGTGGATCTGAGCCTGGCTACTGGTCTGACTTCCTGGATACAGACGGCTATGGATCATCTTAAGGAGTGGGCGGGCATAGGCTCTTTGGCGATATGATGATACTAGCCTCTCTGGTTTGTCTATGGTGCATCTACAAGATGAGAGCCACACAGAAGCGTAATGCAGCCATGATTATACAGGCCCTTGTTGCCATTGAGGCGGGCCAGTCCCCTCAGGCATGGCTCGCTGCCACGAAGCCTTAAATCTTCACTGAGCATAGTCCCTGCCCACTGAGGTATTCGTTCCACGGATATTAGGGTCTGGTAAGTCAATGACAGAGTAGACGGGTAAGTCTCGGCCACCTAAGACAGGGCAGTCCCGAGTGGGGAGGCTGACCCAGAGACGGGTAAGAGTTTGAGCACCGCCCTCCTACAGGCTCAGGCCCACCGTGAGATCCCCAGATAGGGGGATTACGAAGCCTTTCCAGGGACTTCTACCAACTTTAGAAAAAATAAAAAAGGGGGAACTGTAGAGAGCTGCGACGTGCCGCGCCCTAAAGATGGCGCCGGTTTCCGCCTTCCACCAGCCCGACAGTGAGCGCTCTCAGTGGTAAACAAGTCCATATTTGGCTAAGACCGCTGATCTGGCTTGCTTCCGCATACGTGGGCCTCTAAGATAGCACCACGTGGCTTTACTTGATTGGCTGTTCATATAGTATTTAGCCTGTGGATTGGGTCTGCCCGGGCATTCGGAAGATTGTTTTCAAGGGACCTGAATAAACTGCTTGAGAAGAGCTTTTGCGAGTTGCGTCGTCCTTGCTGGTCGAGGGGGACGCGACAGCCTGACATTGTTTTCAGCTGCTACGTGGGCAGAGCCCATATTAAGCTGAAACAGAGTTCCTCCTATTTTTGAGGACAGTGCGTGGAGCCGAGAAGAGAAGAGGCCCCTGATGCTAGAGAGCTCCAAGAGTCCTGCTGAAAAAACGGCTGGCCATTGATGGCCAGCTCTCTCCCTGAAGCAGGAAGAAGCCGGTGAGCAAAGAAAGCCTGAGCAAGACACCAAAAGGCCAAGGACTGGACCCTGTGGCTCAGCTTTTGCCTAGAGGGGTTTGATCTGTCCAGTGGCCTAAAGGAAACGGTGCCTGGCTTTAAGGACTGAGGCAGAGCAGCTGAGTTCCTGATTCAAAAGAAGTAAGTTGGCCTGCAGACGGCTGGGGTCTCCCACAGAGAAGAAAGCATGAAGCCTTATTTAAGGTGAGACTGCAATAACCAACGACCCTGACGAACCTGAATCTGAGAGATCCAGAAAAAGGACTGCTAAGTGTGTTAAAGAATCTACAACAAGCCGGGCGGTGGTGGCGCACGCCTTTAATCCCAGCACTTGGGAGGCAGAGGCAGGCGGATCTCTGTGAGTTCGAGGCCAGCCTGGTCTACAAAGCGAGTCCAGGACAGCCAGGGCTACACAGAGAAACCCTGTCTCGAAAAGCCAAAAAAAAAAAAAAAAAAAAAAGAATCTACAACAAAGACTGTGTTCCTGACGACTGAGGACCTGCCCCAGAGACTGTATCATTCTAAAAGGTTATGAAAGTAGTTGTTATAATTATCAATAGGTTTAGTGGATAGGTTAAAGGGGTTGTAGGATTTTATAGGATTAATAGTTAAGAAATTGTTGGTGTTTGTTATAAGTGAATTTAGTAATAAATAAATAAGTGTTAAATAATAATTTAAAAGTTCGGTTACACTCACCAATATACCTGCCTAGCATTTATGCGGGTACTAGGGATCTAAACTTGTCCTCACTCTTGCACTGCAAAATCTTTATCCACTGACCCAACTCCCTAGCCCCTCCTATTGCCTTCTTATGGGTCAAACTCTATTCCTCAAAACTTAATGCATTGAAGTTCTAATCTGAAGTGCCTCTGGCTATGACTGAATGTGACTTTAGAGGCTAAAGCTACCTGAATGGTGCCTTTATGAGACACTACGAGACACAAAGAAGACATAGGGTGTACACACAGAGAAAGACCATGTAAGGACACAGCATGAAGGCTGTCATTAAAAATCAAGGACAGGGCTAGAAGATGGCTCAGGAGATAAGGGCACTCGAAGCCGAGCCTGATGACCTGAGTTGGATTTCAGGTCCCCACGTGGTGGAAGGAGAGAACCGAGTTGCTGTCTGGCCCCCATGAGCACATGTTCATGCACACACAGACACACCAATAAACACAGAAGAAAAACAAGAAGTGATTGGGGTGTGACTCAGTGGTGAAATGCTTGTCTAGCATGCTCTTAGCCCCAGGCTCCTCCCCCAGCACTAGCAGGAAAACAATAACAAACCAGAAAGGGACTTCAAGGAAAAGCCCAACCCGAGAACACCTCCGTCTGGACCATCTAAACTGTGAAGCTACCCACCTCTGTGCCAGCCACCCACCCAGCTTGGGCTATTTTACTTACAGTGGCAGCCTGAGCAAACTAACACTCTTGCTCACACCCTATTTCCCCTAGCTTTTCCTCTAATTCCCTATGTATCCAAAGCTGGCCTTGAACTTCTGACCCTCCTGCCTCATCTCCCAAGTCCTGGGACTCTACAGGAGCACACCACCACACTAGCCTCAGCAATGCTGTTGATCTCCACAGGCCATCAATTGGCCCTGTTCTTTTCTGACCCCACCTCCACCTGTGTTGCATGCTGCATAACTCGAGGGGGCATCCAAGCTTCTTTTGACCCCTCATCCCAGGCCACTTCCCTCTGCTGGGACCACTCTGACCCTGTGGAAGTTCCAGACATAACTCCTTGCATGCTGCATGACTTTGTCTCAAAGCCAAAACACTTCTCTCCCACACATCCGGTGGCTCACTTCCTCACCCTTCAGCTTGGTGTTCAAAAGTTGTCACTCCCTGAGGGGACTTTCCCCAGTGACTCTGTTTAAAATGATCAGGGCCACTTTCTGTTCCAAGGGATGCTGTTTCATCTTGCATTTTAGCACTTCTTATCTTGCACATAGAGTTGTTACATATTTCATTGCTTGTATACAGTTTGCATCCCAATCCTCTCTCACCCCACTTATACCCCATACTCCCACACCACTACTTACTCCACCCACACCTCTGCCCAACCCCTGCTAGAGAGTCTGCTCCATGAAGACAGATGCTTGACATCCTCTAGGCTATTTCCTTGTGCCCAAGGCAGTGCCTGGCCTTTGGCTGAAGCTCAACAAGCTGACCTGTCATTCATAAAGGGTAAAGGAACTGAGTTTCATCCAGGTTGTCTTTAAGACTGAATGCTTCTTTTCTTGAAAAAAAAAAATCTCAACCAAATTTGTGTGCTGTCTTTGGTAGACATACCAGGGAATTTATGTACAAATATTCTACTGATTTTGTTGGTTTCACTTCCTTCATTTGCCCCTTTGCTTATATTTTTTTTTCCTGGGATGGTCTACATTTCTGTTGGCTATCTTAATTTTCTTAAATGTTAATTGAACAATGTGAAAAGTATGTTGCGGTTTTCTGGTCTTCTACGGCTGTTTGCTCCCTGGCTGGAGGGGGGGGGGGGGGCGGTGGAAGAGAAAGACAGTATACAAATCCATAGCCCATCTTAAGTGAACACAGATTTCTCTTGTCTCAGGAGTCCCTAGGGGGATTCTGAAGCTCTACAAATTATCCCAGGGATTGTTAGCTGCAGAGGAGGACCCCACGGTCACAAAGCATGGAATAGAGGTGAGGGAGAGGCTATGTCTTCTTAGCCTGTAAGATGTCAGGTCAAAGTTGAAGGGAGTGCTTTAAAACTGGCCTGCCCTGAAGGGCACGGGGAAAGTTTCTGGGTTAACTGCCTGTGTGACAAAAACTACAGGAACAGAGCCGGCATTGTCCCACAAGCTGAGTCTCTAGAGAACAGTACTGCCCTCTTCTCCGCATGGAAGGTTCCATGGGGCCGAAAGCAAAGCCACACTAAGCCACCTCACCGACATAAGGACTGTATCGCTCTGCTCCCTCAGAGGTCCGAACCTGTGGGCTGAAACCAGGATTCTTAGGGATTGTAGCTTCCTGCTCCAGACTGCTCCAGTATGCCAAGGGGAGTGTGAAGCCAAGGTGACTGTGGAATACAGGCTCAAGTTGCTTCGCTGCTAGGAAGGGGCGACTAACCCCAACCAGCCTCTCCACGAAGAACTCTGCTAGTCTTTTCACACACTCAGTTCAGCCTCAAGGCTGGGTGAGCGTCCAGGTGAGGAACACTGTGTTTTTCCATCACAGTTTCTTGGCCTCAGACTCACGATAGCCTCAAATGACATCACTTACTTCCTTTCTTTCCTTCTTTGTCTTGTGTTGGCTGTTACTTAGCTTGGCTCCTGAAGACCGGTTGAGTCTGGAAAAAAGATTGAGGGTCTACAAGGGAGAAATCCGAGCTTCTAGCCACAGCTTCCCACATGTCCCAGTGCGTCAGAATCGATGTGTAGCAATTCCCAAAATGTACCTCTGCTGAAGGTTACCTGTTAAAAATGGCGCTGCTGGGGCTGCAGGGTGGAACTCGGTTGTAGAATGCCTCTTGGTTTCGCACCATTCATTTCCCTGCTTTGTTTCTATTTCTTTTCTCCGAAATGTCTACATTTCTGTTGTCTATTGCAATTTTTGAAATGTTATGAAGCAATGTTAAAAGCATGTCTAGGCGTTCTGCCCTTCTATGTCTGCTTGCTCTCTGGCTGGTGTGGAAGTGAGAGAGCCATGCAGGAAGCTCTGAGCATCCACACCTATAATCCCACACTTAGGAAGCTAGAATAGAGGAAATTCAAGGTCATCCTCGGCTGCTTATCAAGCTTGAAGCTACCCTGGCATGGAGACCATTGTCTCAAAAAAAAAAAAGAAAGAGAGAGAGAGAGAGGGAGGGAGGGAGGGAGGGAGGGAGAGAGAGAGAGAGAGAGAGAGAGAGAGAGAGAGAGAGAAAGAAAGAAAGAAAGAAAGAAAGAAAGAAAGAAAGAAAGAGCTTCCCACCCTCTAGAGCTGTTTGTTTAGTGGGCCTGAGGTGGGGGCAAAGACACTGCATCTTTAACAGTTACCATGGGTGCCTGGATAAGGCCACACTCACACTGTGTGAAACTAGTCTATAGACCTGACTAACAACACTGATGTTGGGCAGCAGAATTGACCCATGGCTCTGTCAGTCACTTGAGGTAAACAACCACTACTACCTGCAATGTGTTGCCAAGCCAGGTGGGTTCAGTAGCTTAGTGTAAAAATACATTTTTGACTAATCATCTTCAACTTACGATGAGATTATGAGACTAATCCCTATTGCAAATTGAGATTTCCCCAGTGGGCAAGAGTCTGGGCATCACCACGTGCTTAGCAATTCAGAATGCATAACCCTCAGTGTGCTATATTTCACAGAGAAGCCTGGCCCACAGATAACTGTGCTCTACTGCTGCAGAAATCATTCATTGAGAAAAAAACATTCAGTTCAACGTTTGCTTCCGATGTCTCCTTCCTTCGCTCTTAACACCACCCGGCCATCCATCCACACACATACCTAGCACAGAAACCCTGGGGGAGCCCTCCTTGTATACAACTGAGGTGAAGCTCAGTGGTTAGAGCACTCAATGTACATTATCTACCTGAACGGATGAGCCCCAGGATCAGTAAATAAAGTGAAGAGTGGAAGACACCCTCGCAAAACAAAACACCTCATGGTGGCCCAGCAGCTAAGAAAGGCCCACAGCAATGGAAAGTGAATTCCTCCTCACTTTGCGGAGCTCTCCTCTTCTTTCCTGGCTCAGGGAGGAATCCCAGGCAAAAGTGGCCAGCTCCCCCTCTTCCTGCCCACCCGTCAGGTGGGGTTAGAGTTGCTCTGAGTTATTCATGAAGAAGTAAGGCAGCTATCTGGTGGCAGCTGTATCTTCGAGTCACCCAGGAGCCACTGTGGTGGGTTTACATGCAGCAGCACCCTGCCACCAGATGGGTCCCTCCTTGCCAGGTGCCACACTGCTGGCTCCAGCTGCCTAAGAGCGCACACTCCACCAGAGGAGCTGTCTGGACCAGGAGCAGTGACGCAAGCCACAGGAACAAACACTAGATTAGATGGCACGCAGATGAGGCCACAGGCAAATTATAGCCCGTTCAAGTTCAGGATCTGTGGTCACACTTGCCTGTGGCTTATCCCACAACTAAGGAGAGTCAGAGTAGCCTGCAGACAGCCTTGCCTTTGAGTGCCAGGCTCAGCTAAAATGTGCCCTCTCTGTGGGGCCTTCCCTATAGCCTGTCTACTTGCTCAAGAGATTTGTCCCCTACTTCCCAGTACTATTTCCCATTTCCTTCTCTCCACTGGCAGTCTCAAGCAGGTTCGACCCCTCCCGTCCCCTCGCTCCTGGTGACACTTGCTCAGGGACCTACTCCCCTCTGCTCTTTCAGACACCTGCTTCCACGGTGCCTTGGAGCCCATGAAAAGGACACCTGGTCCAGCACAGAGCCCTGAGGCTGCACAGTTGCCCGTAGAATGACTGACTTCAACACCCTGGGGTGTCCTCAGGTCAATGACTCTAAGAAGATGTTGGCACAGAGGGTGAGGGATCTTCTATTTCACCTCCAGGCAGAACCATGAACAGATCAAATACCAACAGGGTTTTATCACCAGTGAATATACAGGAAGGTGTTCTTGACTAGGGAGCAGATGTTCTGGACCTTGAGCCTACCATTACCCTCATGGGAAACAGAGATGGCAAGCATGGGGCTCACTCCTGTAATCCCAACACTCCAGAAGATGAGGCAGGAGGATTGCTGTGAGTTCAAGGCCAGCCTGAATTGTAGCGCGATCTTATTTTTAATTTTAAATTTTTTTTAATTATTTTAGCTGAAATTGGTGACACAAGCTTATGATCCCACCCAACACATGGGAGGCAGAGGCAGGGGCATCACTGCAAGTTCCAGGCGAGCCTGAAGTACAGAATGATACCCTGTCTCACATAAATAAAAATGGTATGTGTCCGTAGTGGGGAGTGGGGGAACACATGATGGAACACACCTGTCAATTCAACTTATAGAACTGTGAGTCAGAAGGATAAATTCAAGGACAATTTGATAGAGACCCTGTCTCTAGTGACAAAACCCAACAATAAACAACAGAACCAGAGATCACTGAATCCAAGGCTACAGACCCCAAAGTGCCTGCCAAGAGGCCTGAGAACTGGAATCCCCCTACCCCAAACAGGGTTTCTCTGTGTAGCCCTCCCTGTCCTGGAACTCACTCTGTAGACCAGGCTGGCATCGAACTCACAGAGATCCACCCACCTCTGCCTCCTGAGTGCTGGGATTAAAGGCGTGCGCCACCACGCCCAGCTGAGAATTGGAGACTTTAAGCTACTGGTGGTGGCTGGATGCTGGTACTGCTGGTCTTGGAACCCCACTTTGAGAGACTTGGCTCTATATTGCAAGGGTGAGGTCTACTTAAACCCCCCAAATTCTACCACTTTGGCGTTCTACAGAAGAAAGAAGCTGTCTCCTCACTCTGCCTTGATGCACAGTGAGGAGCATCAGAGCCCTTGTGGGGCAGACAGGTATTCATGGCTGAGTTGAGGGTGCCCCCTTGTGGTCTATATGAAGACCAACCCCCACCCCTTTTTAATTTTTTTATTTATTTTATTTATTTATTTATTTATTTATTTATTTATTTATTTATTTATTTTTGGTTTTTTTTTCGAGACAGGGTTTCTCTGAATATCTCTGGCTGTCCTGGACTCTCTTTGTAGACCAGGATGGCCTCGAACTCACAAAGATCCGCCTGCCTCTGCCTCCCAAGTGCTGGGATTAAAGGCGTGCGCCACCACCACCCGGCTCCTTTTTATTTTTTTAATGCATTTGCCTTTACCCTTACCAAGGTAAGCCAGCCAGCCGCTAAACTGCCTGACAAAAGAACCAGGAAACTGGAGATGCTCACCATTGGCTAGGACCTGGTCCATGTGCAGAGGGGGGCTGGGTGCCCATCTGACGTGTGTTGGTGAAATAGACGCCCTGCAAATGGCTTTGGAACTTTTGTCCAATGAGAAGTCCTTAAGGCTTACCATGTTTCTTCATTCAAATTTTACAGATATTAAAAATCAAGACAGGGCTGGTAAGATGGTTCAGTAGGTAAAGACACTTGCCACCAAGCTTGACAACCTGAGTTTAATCCCTGGGACCCACAAGGTGGAAGGAGGGAACTGATTCCCACAGGTTGTCTGTCCTCTGACCTCCATACATAGGCTGTGGAATGTATATGCGGCCCGCCCCAAGAAAAATAAATAAATGTAATTCAAAAATCAAGATGGATTCTAAGGTCAACTTAAGAAAAAGCAGTAATGAGAGCCAGTCTTCACAAGATGTTCCCTGTGAGCTGTGCACTGTGCTCCACACTGAACATGGGTTACTCCTTCTCAAGGACCCGTCAGGTAGGTGCGCAGGTTAAAGAGACCCCAACTTTAAGAAGTTTGCCTATTATTGCCCAGATAACAACTGTCAGAGAAGCGAGAGGGACGGGCGGAAGGAGGAAGGGTAGAAGCACGTGCAGTTTTTGCAATGTGTTGTTCATTTATTATTTCTTACTGATATTAATATTATCATTACTTATTCATAGTTAATCATTGCAGTCAGCAGGTAGATGAAACCCTAGCATCCACTGCCGGATGGCTGGCTAAATACGAGGTAGTGTTGTGTGTGATGGAGTACTGCCCAGTCAGCTCCTGACAGCACCCCCTATATTACTCCAAGTAGAAGATGAGCATCGAAGAATCTCCAGTGGGAGATGATTAAATTGGTGGTAAGCCATTCTCTTGGCAAGAAAAACCACTTGCTTCAACTGTAGGCAGACTTCTGTACAAAAAGGACAAAACTTGGAAGCAGGTAAGTCGACAGCCTAGCTCTGCCAAGACAGGGTAGGTAAGTCCTTCATAATTCCTGCTCTACAACCAATGTCTGTCAGAGAAATGGGGCCAAATGGCTGAAGATTGATGCTGTAATGTATGGAGAGAAAA
>CAJQZJ010032362.1:1154603-1165951 GCA_907164525.1 Lophiomys imhausi | reverse complement strand
TGTAACTTGAAGAAATAAAAAATAAATTATTAAAAAAAAAAAAAGAAGGGAAGAGGATGGTGGGGCTGAGGGGGAGGAGGGTGGAAGGGTGGGACTGGAGGGGGGAGTAGGGAGGGGATTGTGATTGAGATGTAACTTGAAGAAATAAAAAATAAATTATTAAAAAAATAAAAAAATAAAAAATAAATAAAAAATAAAAAAAAAGGAAAACCAAAAAAAAAAGAGAGAAATAAGCCAGACACATGAGGATAAATACTGCCCGATTCCACTTTTCTGACTACCCAGAGGGACCATAGAGGAATGGAGGCTGCCTGGAGCGAAGGGGTTAAGGGGACTGAGCAGTTACTGTTGGCAGGGCAGTCGACAGTGATGAAAGATTTGTGGAGATAGAGGGCCACAATGGTTGCACAATTATGTGAATGTATGTTTTAAAACAGTTAAACTGTAAACTTTGTAATGTGTATTTCACCATAACTAAACCCACCCTTCTACCAACGGACTCTAAACTGAGTCATGGGAGGTTCCCCCAGATCCTTTAGCCTCATTCTACTGTGCACAGCTGAGAGTGGCACTTCAAGTAGTTCTCAGCCTTCCTAATGCTGCCACCCTAGAAGATAGGAACTCCGCATGCTGTGGTGACCCTCAACCATAAAGTTATTTCGTTGCTACTTCATAATTGCAATCTTCCTACTGTTATGAATTGTAATGTAAATGTCATGTGTGAACCCCAAAGGGGTCGCAGCCCACAGGCTGAGAACCACCTGCTTTAAGGAGCCAGGATACCCTTGAAGGCTGTACAATCTGACCTTCTAATTTCAAGGACTCTCACATGTGCAGGTGGACCCAGAGGGGAAAAGAGAACATGTAGCCACTTGCTAACTACCCCAACCCCATGAAAACAGTACCACATCCTGTTTCTGTTGGGAATACCATCTCCTAGATCCCCACTGGCTCATTTGCTGGTAAAGGAGGTCCTGACATTGCACCCTGGGAGAGGGGGAAGGAGGGAAGGGGTGAGAGAGTGAAGAACCAGCTCCTGTCTATGCTTCCCTTTCCTGCCACCCTCCTCCATCAGTCCTTGGGAAAAGAAGCCATTGTGACCACAGAAAACATTTGAAATATCTATAATTAAGGAGAGAGACAGGATGGGTCTTCTAGGACGAGAACACACAAGGAAGAAATAAATTACATTCCATGCTCTTCCAGCTTGACTCCAAGCCGAACAGACGTTATTTTTATCAAATAGTTTGTACGCTGTGACATGCTTTGCCAACTTTCTATTATTGGATAAAATAGGGAAAATGTGAGTTTGATTTCTCTCAGAGTCCCCCTTTCCTCCCACTTTTGCCTGGTTGGAGGAGGGTGTTATGATTTGGGAGAGGACCCTGACCTATCAACAGAAAAAAACAGGGAAATGGCATCCACCAAGAACTGACTTTTGTGCCAAAACTTCCTAAAAATGGTGTTCTCCCTCCTTTGACATTATATTAATCATGGCATCACCCCAGATGCCACAGCTATGGAACAGGAAAAAGCAATCATTCTAGTGTATTTACAACCGTGTCCCCACCTCTATTTCCCATGAGGGAGGGCTTAATCTCCGCCAGCTAAATTCTGGTACATTTGTCCTACAGTACAGGATATGGAAATTTGTGGAGGGATTTTCGAAAGATGCCATTCTGCGGGTGGGATATTTTGGGGAGGACACCTAAAAGGAGGCTCTCGTTGGAACAAAGCAGACGAGGTCAGAAGGCCAGAGAGAGGATAAGGGAGACAGACAGAGCCGGGGGTGCTGAATTAAGGAGTCCAAATTCCGGAGACAGATTCAGGAGGCGGAGTAGATGCTAGGCTGTCATTAGGAGGGTTTGGGAAAGAGATAAGAGGATTTTTCAGAAATGCTGTTGGTGTTATGAATGGAATCCACCCCCTGGCCCTTTGGCATTTTGAAGAGATTTCAGTAAAGACATAAATTAACTTAAAAGCTATGCTTTGTATGGGGGGGGGGGGGGGGGGGTGTTCACTCAGGGCTTGGCTACCAGGAGGCTAGAATTTAGAAGGAAGAAGTCTCACTTGCCCCATTTCTCCCTACAACTTATCCTACGGATAGAATATTTAATTTAGTAATTAGTTTGTTTGTGTATTTATTTGATTTCTCAAGACTGGGTTTCTCTGTGCAGCCCTAGCTGTCCTGGAACTCGATTTGTAGATCAGGCTGGCCCCAAACTCACATACATCCATCTGCTTCTGCCTGGGAATAAAGGCGTGTGTCACCACACCCAGCTGGTTTGCATATTTTAAACTGCCACCTTGGACTGAGTATGGACCCCAAGTGTTTTTCTGGTTTCTTTTGGCTAGGTGATAGTTATTTTTGCTATTGTTTAATTGTTTGTTTGAGAGGGGGTATCATTCATTGTGTAGCCCAGGTTGACCTTGAACCACTATCCTCCTGCTGCAGTCTATTAAGTGCTGGCTTGATAAGTGTGAGCCATCATGTCTGACCTGAGAGGGTTTGTTGTTGTAGCTGTTGTTCTTATTTCTGTTTTGTTTTGACCAGTATTGAAAACTGGGATGTTGCATTTTAAAAGTCTATGTTTCCTTTTCCATTTCTTGTCCTGCCAAGCTTGCAATAGAAGGTCCTCATGCCCACCAGTCCAACACCTAACCCTGGCAGGCATGGCTCCCACAGTTGCAGTCGAATGTGCACCTGGGTGCATCTTGTTGATTTACATCACCTGCCATCTGGTCATGGCAAACTAAAGACCTGTGTTCCTGCTGGCCGGTGGCAAGGAGAAAAGCAGAAAAACCGAAAATGAAATCTTCCTGAAAGTATCCAAGGCAGAGAGGTTACAAAGAACTACCTCTCTAGGGTCTGAGGAATGACGGCATCCACGAAGACAAACTCAGCAGATGGGACATCTACTGCTGCTTCTGGAAAAGACAACTACAAAGGGAGAAATTAGGCGGCAGCTCCGCATGCCTCCATGGAGACAAGCTGGAATACAGTGCTCACCAAATGAAGGAGTGCCTGTAACCCCCAGTCTCTGGGCCAGGCCCGCCAAAGGACTGTACCTCAGGACTAGATGGATTGGAAGCAAATGGGGCTTTGCAGAGCCCCAACATCCAATTAACTTAATTCATCAAATTAGAATGAGGTGATCCCAGACTGCTAGGGCTCCTGGGTACCTTGTAGAAGCAATGTAAATACTCCTTGGAAAATATAATAACATCCTATCACATCCAAATAAGTCTCTCATTACTTCTGCTAATAACTTTTGCATTCAATTTCAGCATATATAAAAATAACTAAGGACACATGGAAATAAAACAACACTATTCAGCAAGAACAACTATAATAGAAAAAGTCCCAGAGAACTACAGTATTTTAGAGTCCGCAGAAAAGACTTTAAAATAACTATGATTGGGTTAGTGAGGTGGCTCAGTGAGTAAGGATACTTACCACCAAGCCCCGATGACTTGAGTTCGATTCCTGGAGCCCACACAATGGAAGGAGAGAACTGACTCCCTCAAGTTATCCTCTGATTTCTACATGTGCTCAGTGGCATGCATGTGCCCATACATAACACTCACAAAATAAATAAATGTAAAGAATTTCATATTATGTTTACTAAAGGAGATAAAATGCAATATAAGAAATAGAGAACTGAAAACTTATCAAAAGATGATAATTTATTTGATAGACCAACCAGATGGAACTGAAAAATATATCAGCAAAACTTTAGCTGGGTATGATGGCAGAGGAGAGTTGTAGTCTGTGATTTTTGAGGTCAGCCTGGTCTATACAGTGCGTTCCATGCCAGCCAGGGCTACAATAAGAGACTCTATCTCAAAAACAAACAACGAAAAAAACAAAGAAGCTAAATGCAGGCGACAGACTAGACACAGCTGAAAGGAGACCTGGTGAACTAGAAAGGAGGTGTAGGTCAGAAGAAAACACGAAGTGATAGCATGACATAAAGCTGCTGTGGGAAAATAAGATATGTAAAAGATGAAATTGGAGGTTTTAGAAGGAAGTGAGAGAGAACAAGGGAGCAGCAATAGCTGGGGAGAAAATGGCTAAGATACTGCCAACAGTGACTAAAGGCATCAAGTGACACATTCTGGAAGCCCAGGGAGCCAGAGGCAGGAAACATTTTTTAAAAGCTGTATTCAAGTACATTATAATCAGATAGATAAAATGAAACATGAATAGAAAAAAAAGTTACAGATAGCTACCTTTGCTTTAACAGACAGAAGCCAGGAAAATAGAAATTAGTGAAATTTAAACAACTCAGGGGACAAAAAGAAACCAGCTATCAACCTAGAATTTTACCCCCAGTGAAAATAACCTCTGCTAACTAAAAAGAAATTAATATAGTTTATTAGCTTATTAATTATAATTAATACCAGCACAAAAACCAAAGGGCATTCTTTGTAGAAAAGCAAAATGGTCGAAGATGATTATAGAAATGAAGAGTGCCAATATATAACATACTAATGTCTTCTAGGATATAAAAAATATAAAAATATAATTTAAAACTAGGAGAACAGAGGCAAGAGGATTAGCTTATACATCAAAACCCTCTCACAAACAAAGAAAATAAATAAATGTGTGAAATAATAAGATGGGAATTTAAAGACAGGAGTGATGGACTAGGTTTGTAATCCAGCTACTCTAGAGACTGAGTCAGGAGGATCATAAGTTTGACACCAGGTACAATGTAGAAAGGCTTTCTCTCAAAGTAAATTAAAGGGTCTAGGGATGTAGCTCAGTGGTAGAGCACTTGCCTAGCATGTGTGAAACTTTGTGAATAATTCCTAGTACCAAAGGGAAACATACATTAGGTTTAAGTCTAGGAAGGTTGGCTTTTACAATAAATATAAATGAACTAGTTGCTTTAATTAAAAGTCAATTATAGAGCCAGACATTTAATTCCCACACTCAGGAGGCAGAGGCAGGTGGATCTCTGAGTTCAAGGCCAGCCTGGTCTACAGAGGGAGTCCAGGAGAGCCAGGGCTACATAGAGAAGCCTTGCCTCAAAAAACATTTTTAAAAAATGGCAATTATAGAACTGGCTAAAACTCGATGTACTGTTCATTTTAAAAATCCAAAACTTTGAATTAAAATGAAATTATAGAATGGTAATATAAATGCTAATAAAAATATAATAAAGTTAATAGGACTTACAGTACTAGTACTATTGGACAAAGTAGACTCTTAGGCTAAAAGCAATATATAGGTAAAGAATAGATGATGAAGCCGGGCGGTGGTGGCGCACGCCTTTAATCCCAGCACTTGGGAGGCAGAGGCAGGCGGATCTTTGCGAGTTCGAGGCCAGCCTGGTCTACAAAGCGAGTCCAGGACAGCCAGAGCTGTTAAACAGAGAAACCCTGTCTCGAAAAACCAAAAAAAAAAAAAAAAGAATAGATGATGATAAAAATTTTAGTTCCTAAAGGTTATAAAATTTGCACATACCATATAATACAGAAAACCACATGCAGTGAGCAGATAAATGAGTAGGGAGATATGCATTATTCGAACAAGCTTAGCAAACATTATTCTGTGGACCCAACAATTATGGAATTCATGTACCTCAAGTATGCATGGCACTGATACCTTGCAAGAAAACAATAGCACTGAAATATTTTACCTCATTTTCTGCACAGTATAGCCACATATATAACTTTCTTTGGCCACTGACACTCCAGAAGTAACTTCCAGTGCATTGTATTGGCGAGCATCTCTCCTCTCCTTCCCGAAAGCACACACAGCCTTAGAGCATGGAGCCAGTCTTCCCAGGCAACTGCAAATGGATGTGTAGATATTGGTGAATGTATTAGGCAGAGGTAGTTATCCAGAGGAACAAAATCACTAGAAAGCACACATATGTGCGTGCGTGCATCCATAGGTGTGTGTATGTATGTGTGTAATGACATGGGAGTTTATTAGATCTGGTTTATACAATAGGCCTGAATAGTCCAGCAATGGCCATTTGCATGTTAGAGTGCTGGAGAGGATGAGTCTGTAAAACCGCATGACTCGGCAGCCACAATCCAACACGGAAAGCCTGGGGAGCTGCTGATGTTAAATCCACACTAGAAGGCCAGAGAAGCTGGAGTCTGTTGGTGGAGGACAGCACAGCAGCCCTAGATACACTTTCTTAGGAAGTGGTAAAGGTGGCAGCTAACTTTGCTTCCCCCTCCCACCTCATCGTGTCTGGGCTCCTAGGAGATGGTGTTACCCTCACTGAGGGAAGTCTTCCCAGCCCTGAGTGAATTCTCTCTGGAGACACCTTCACAGACACACCTAGACGTGTGTTTCCAACCTGATTCCAAGTCTGTCAGGTTGACAACCAAGATCTCCCAGCGTTTGTTACTTCAAGTCACTGGGAGAGTATTTATAACTGTAGCCTATTCTCGTCTTTGCTTAGTTAGAACTGCGGAGGGGGCCAGGGTTCCCGGGGAAAGGAGGGTGGCTGATTTCCAGGAAAAGGGCCCAGGGCAGGGAAGCAGACACCAAGAGAGCTCAAGATGTTTGGTGGCAGGTGAATTTGAAGGACCTTCAGTTTAACAATAAGCAGTGGATGTTGTCCTTGGAGTTGAGGGTTGTAGGAAATTGGCGGGTGCTTAAAGGTTTGTGGTGACAGAGGGAGTGGAGAGGGGAGGATTAAGTAGAAAGCCACCACCAGTGACCCAGCTAGTTTTGCTTGATTCTCATGCCCTCTAGAGGTAGCCATGAGAGGGAATTTGGTGAGAATTTCTCCAAAGTCATGAGCACATGCAAAGGCTTTGGGTCGTTGTTTTATCACAGCACAAGAAACCGAACAGGACAGTCTCTTTCTCTTAACTGTCTTTAGACCCCCTTCCTGAAGTTTCTCCACCATTTTGTCCACATTTTTGGAGCATTACTCTTGGTTTAGACTTCATGCTTCTAGAGTCACCCTCCCATATTTCACCATGAAGGAGCCTGGCTCCCAGGGCTAACGTCCATTGTGCATTCTCGCCTCATTAAATACCCTTTTTGCTAGTACTTAACCAAGCTGAATCCTTGTGTCTCGTTCAAGTAATTATTAGTCTGCTCTTTCACTCAGTACCCTACAGGTAGTCATGACAAAGAATTCAGCATGTAACAAGTTGGGTTTTGTTTTATATTTGGTATCTAAAGGCCTGACAGAGGGTAGATGCTTAGGACTGGATCATGACGCGCTATCAGGCAGCAATAGCCAGCCCTGATGAGTAGCAAATCTTCATGAATTTTTTTTTTCTCTGCTTCTGAAACAGTTCTAAAAATGCTACCTGTATATTAAAACTGATTTGTTAAGGGACATCTATACCAACCCCTTCAAGGTTCAGGGGATGTGGCAAAAGATGAGGCAGCAAGAACGCAAGAGCCAGAGGGCAGGGAGGAGTATGGCGAACGAATTATTTCCAGGAGGACGAACTCATGAACCAGCGGTAACTGTAGTTACCTACTGCACAAGGTTGGGCCTGACAGCACACATGGGGAGGGGCCATGGATCCCTGCCTTTCCCTGAGGAGCTGTTAGTAGTTACTGGTTACATGAGGAAGGGAGACAGTTACTTCAGTAGTGGGACTAATAGTAAGTTGTCCATGGTCTCGTAATCTCTTACCCATGTCCATGTAAGTAACTAAACTTAGTGGTGACACACACGCCATGAATAGAAAGCAGTATAATCAGGAAGGAAAGGAGATTCGGCAATAGGAGAAAGTGGACTTTCTCCTCAAAAGGTATAGGGGGGTGACTTTGATCAAAATACCTTACATGCATGTACAGAATGCTCAAAACAATTAATCACTAAAAGGGTTTTAAACCCCACAAGTTCAAGGTCTAAGTAGGCTACAAAGTGAGTTCAAGTCTAGCCTGGGCAACATAGCAAGACCTAGGCTAAAAATAAAAAGTCAAAAAAATACATAGCTGGGTCTAGAGGTCAGTGGTGGAATGTTTGCCAGTGTTGATGGAGCTCCAGGTCCAGTTTCCAATAAAGCACCAAACTAAAACATAAAAGTCACAAGAAAAGTTAAACCTCTCAGTTTTCAAACACAAGATTTTTTTTAAATGTTATGTTAAGTTCATAAGGCTTGATGATTATAACTCCCAGCATATCGCACATACTGGAATTTTAAAGTTACACTGGGACAACATTCTTTAGGGATTGCTATTCTTTTAAGACTGGAGAGAGGTGGCTCAGTGGGTAAAGCACTTCTGGCACTACCCTAAGGATCTGAGTTTGCAAACTAGGCACCAAGGTAAAAAGCTTGGCTTTGTGGAGTAAGCTTGTCACCTGCTTGTCATCCTAGCACTGAGAGGTAGAGACAAGAGGATCCTGGGGGCTCGCTGGCCAGACACCCTCACTAAATCCACAAGTTCAAGGTTTAGTGAGAATCCCCTCTCGAAAACTAAGGTAGACAATGATAGAAGACACCTGACATGGCCATAAAATGGGTGGACACCTCACACACACACACAGACATACATACATGCTACACACACCACACACACAGACACACACACCACATACACACACACCACACACACACACTCCACATACACACACACACACATTCACACAGACACACACACACAACACACACACACACAGACACAGACACACACATACCACACATATACATCACACACAGACACACATACACATCACATACAGACACACACAGTTACACACACACAAACACACATACACATCACACACAGACACACACACACAGAGACACAAGGGAGACGTGTACTTTTTTTCTGATATTCTCTTGAATTGCTTCTACAGTTTTAGCATTCAGTCGTCAACTTATAAAAGTTGTTCAATGAGGAGATGTTTAATTTATCATTTTACTAAGTTGATGTAAGTCATCAAAGGATCTTCTGGAACATTTGGTAACATGGTGTAATGGGGCACAGATGCCTGCAGAGGGCAGCATTGGACAATCTGCTGAGTGCTACCTCTGGCTCTTTCAAAAGAGAAAGGGCACTTAGGTTGGGAACCAAGCCTGGGCAGCACAGGCCAGTGTTTGCACAGTGAATTACTCACAGGCAAATGTCTCCAAGGACAAGGGAGATCAGAAATTGCATCCTATACCTAGACTCACGCAAAAGCTATCTCTTTCCAGTTTGAGAACTGAACTTGGGAATGGAATTGAAGGTTGAATTAATAGGTCTGATTCACCCCTGGGGCTTTTGTTTTTTTCATTCTAAAAGGAAAAAAAAAAAAGCAACAAAATCTCAACCATTTCTAGTTGAGAAGGCAGCAGAGCAAAGTGGCCAAGAACACCAGCTCTGGAGTCAGACAGTCTGGAGCCCGCACCTTAACCTTCCTGAAGGTAAGGTCCAGAGTTTCCAAATCTCAGCTTCCCTGGCTGTCTCGCAAAGGGAAGGGTTGGCTGCCTTGAGGATTAGAGGAGCTGGGACAGGGGAGAGAAGGCATTCAGCAAGAGCCCAGGAGTAAGAGCCATGACGGTGAAACAATGAGGTTAAGTTGCAGGGCATTAGGTAAAGCAGGGCTATTTCAACTTTCCTTTCATGTTCGGTGAGAACTCAACCCACTTCCATGTTACATTCCACAAGCCCAGGAAGCAGGAACTGCCAGCAAAGCAAGGCAGAACAGTGCACTTGGCACATTGTATATACAATGCCTTCTGGTCTGGGGGGATGGGGGTGGGACGACTGGCTGCCCCTGTGTTGAAGGGAGGGTCTCCTCATTTGAAACAGTGTGAATGGCTGACTGACATGACCACCAGCCCTGGAACTCACCTGCCTCACATGCAAAAGTGAAGACAAAGGGCAGCAGCCATCAACTAGTTGGGAGAGCATAGGGACCTGCAAAAGTTGCTTAGAGTAAGACCCTCACCCCTCTTGCCTCATGTGGGGGAAGGGACAAGGACAAGTTCAGAGCAGGGCAAAGACACAACTTGGCCAACATAGCTGTCCTTTCACCTGGCCAGCTGCCCAGCCCCCAAATAGCCTGTGTGTCTAATCCAAAAGTAAATCACATGAGAGGGGAAATAAAAGTCATGGGCTCTTGTCCTTGGCCTTCTGTAGGAATACTAGTACCAGCGACCCTGGCAGGGGCAGGAGGGGGTGGTCTTACGACCTCTGTCCACTGTCTTCTCCCAGGGTCTTTTTTTTTTTTTTGCAAGGAATGTGCTTATTTATTTATTTATTTTGTTTGTTTGTTTGGTTTTGGTTTTTTTTTGGTTTTTTTCAAGACAGGGTTTCTCTGAATATCTCTGGCTGTCCTGGACTCGCTTTGTAGACCAGGCTGGCCTCGAACTCACAAAGATCCGCCTGCCTCTGCCTCCCAAGTGCTGGGATTAAAGGCGTGCGCCACCACCTCCCGGCCAGTGCTTATTTATTTTTACATAAAGAATTTTATCTTAGCTAAATATTTGATCCTACAGGATTTAAAGCACCTTCAACAGTTTTCAGAGTTGATCAATAATGCATTTGATTTTAAATTGATTTTTATAATCATCAGTTCTGAGAATGTGCCTTCATTTTTTTTCTTTTTTTTTTCCTTTATTTTTTATTTCTTCAAGTTACATTTCAATCGCAGTCCCCTCCCTATTCCCCCTCCAATCCCACCCTCCCACCCTCAACCCCCCATCCTCTTCCCTTTATTTTCTTTTAAGTTTAAGGTATATCTTATTTCCCCCTACAGTTTCCCCTTTCAGTCCAACAAATGGCTCTTTCTCCTATAATAATAAATACAATACAGTACAACAGAGGTAATTAGGCCACAGTTATGAGGGTTATATGGCTTAACGTACATTCCCAATGTCCAGTCCATATGTATTTGGTACCTGACTTTAACATTCTACTATCTAAACATCTCCATGAGTTTAAAGTTCTATATCTGACTCAACATTCAAACTAACTTGCAACACAATTTTAAAAGTATCTTCTTAGATCCAGAACACTCTCTTGACTCCCAAACAACTCAAAATTTAATTATGAGACTCTAGCTATCTGTTCTTCAACCACCTCAGAGACCTGAGAGGGATAAATATATCTGATTTTATAGGAAGTACAGGGCCTGCAGCTTCCCAAACTAAGAAATGACATACCAGTGGCTGCCTGGACAGTTCCCATTTTCTCTCCTTACATTACAGCATCGATCTTCAGTCATTTGGCCCCGTTTCTCTGACAGACATTGATTGTAGAGCAGGGGTTATGAAGGACTTGCCTACCCTGTCTTGGCAGAGCCAGGCTGTCAACTTACCTGCTTCCAGGTTTTGTCCTTTTTGGACAGCATTCTGTCTACAGTTGGAGCAAGGGGCTTTTCCTACCAAGAGATAGGCTTGCGACTAATTCAATCATCTCC
>CAJQZJ010032362.1:1122763-1144603 GCA_907164525.1 Lophiomys imhausi | reverse complement strand
GATTAAAGAAGAAATTATTTTGATATTTTGGAGCTAAACAAACCTTTAGTGTATATATTTTGAGATCTCAAAGGACAATTTGTTTGAATTGCAGCCTGCCTTTTGTAAGTAGCTTTTAAACTTAAATCTTTCCAAATCCTATGTGCCTGTCTCTGCATTCTAAATTTTGGGATCAAAGACATGTGGTTTCCAACTGATGGGATTAAAGATGTGCTCCTCCACTCCTGGATCAAAGTTTTTCTTTTTTGGACAGCATTCTGTCTACAGTTGGAGCAAGGGGCTTTTCCTACCAAGAGATAGGCTTGCGACTAATTCAATCATCTCCCACTGGAGATTCTTTTTTTTTTTTTTTAAAGATTTATTTATTATGTATACAGTGTTCTGTCTGCAGGTATATCTGCAGGCCAGAAGAGGGCACCAGATTTCATTATGGATGGTTGTGAGCCACCATGTGGTTGCTGGGAATTGAACTCATGACCTCTGGAAGAGCAGCCAGTGCTCTTAACCGCTGAGCCATCTCTCCAGCCCTACTGGAGATTCTTCAATGCTCATCTTCTACTTGGAGGAGAATAGGGGGTGCTGTCAGGAGTTGATATGTCCTGAAATAAAAAAAATCTAAAGTTACGAAAACATCTTTGAATGCCATATTCTGCAGATCTCTTGAGGTTTTTGAAGAGGCCCTATGTATCTCTTCTATTAGGGTAAGCAGATGTTGCTTGTCTCTTAGCAGGTTTAGTTCTGATTAGCTTAGAAAGTAACTATAATAGGCTGTCATAGTACCTAACAGAATGACCAGCTTGCATAACCATTAGTTTGCATTTCTTAATTATCCTAAACAGTTTATGACAATTAGTAGTAAAAGGCTGAAACATCACATTTCATTTTTTTTTCCTTTACCTTCTAACCCTTCCATCCCATTTCGCTGGGGTGGGGTGTCCTTATATAACAATCCCTCATCTCAGTTGAGAGTTTGTATGAGGGCCAAGAGCCTCCTCATTCATTGGGGGTCTACGAAGTACACGGTACCATCAGTGAAAAGTGTCTCATTGCCCGGGAGAGAGAACTACTAAACAAACAAACCAATAAGCAGACAATAGATAAAAAAAGACTAAAAAATAGAAAAAATATAACTAATATATAAAAAATAAAAATTAAAAATAAGAAGTCTATGTCCAAGTTCCCTTTGGTGTGTTAGTTTTAGTATCGATACCTTCTACCATATAGCTAAAATCCTACTATAAGTGAATAGATGCCATATGCGTCCTTCTGAGTCTGGGTTAGCTCACTCAGGATGAGCTTTTCTAGTTCCATCCATTTGGCTGCAAATTGCATAATTTCATTGTTCCTGATAGCTGAATAGTATTCCATTGTGTAGATGTACCACAGTTTTTTAACCCATTCTTCGGTTGAGGGACATCTGGGTTGTTTCCAGTTTCTAGCTCTTACAAATAAGGCTGCTATACACATAGATGAGGAAACTTCCTTATGATTCCGTGAAGAGGCATTTGGGTGTATACCTAGAAGTGGTATGGCTGGGTCCTGAGGCAGAGCTACTCCAAGTTTTCTAAGATATTGCCAGACTGACATCCATAGTGGTTGCACAAGCCTGCATTCCCACCAGCAATGGAATAGGGTACCCCTTTCTCCACACCCTCGCCAGCATGTGCTGTCATTTGAGTTTTTGATCTTAGCCATTCTGACAGGTGTGAGATGGAATCTCAGAGTCGTCTTGAGTTGCATTTCTCTGATGATTAAGGATGTTGAGCATTTCTTCAAGTGTCTCTCAGCCATTAGGGATTCCTCCTTTGTGAATTCTCTATTTAGCTCTGTCCCCCATTTTTTGATTGGATTATTTGGTTTCTTGGCATTTAATTTCTTGAGTTCTTTGTAGATTTTGGATATTAGCCCTCTGTCAGATGTGGGGTTGGTGAATATTTTCTACCAGTCTGTAGGCTGCCGTTTTGTTCGAATGACAGTGTCCTTTGCCTTACAGAAGCTTTTCAGTTTCATGAGGTCCCATTTATTGATTGTTGATCTCAAGTCCTGAGCTGTTGGTGTTCTGTTCAGGAAGTTGTCACCTGTGCCAATTAGTTCGAGGGTTTCTCCCACTTTTTCTTCTACTAGATTTAGTGTGAACGGCCTTATGTTAAGGTCTTTGATCCACTTGGACTTAAGTTTTGTACAAGGTGATAAGTATGGGTCTAACTTCATTCTTTTACAAATGGACATCCAGTTGGACCAGCACCACTTGTTGAAGATGCTATCCTTCTTCCATTGTGCTGTTTTGGCTTCTTTGTCAAAAATTAGGTGGCCATACATGTGTGGGTCTATTTCTGGATCTTCAATTCGATTCCATTGATCTACTGGTCTGTTTCTATACCAATACCATGCTGTTTTTACTACTATTGCTCTGTAGTACAGCTTGAAATCTGGGATGGTGATACCTCCAGATGTTTTTTTATTGTACAGGATTGATTTAGCTATTCTGGGCTTTTGGTTGTTCCATATGAAATTGAGAATAGCTCTTTGCAAGTCTATAAAAAATTGTGTTGGTATTTTGATAGGAATTGCATTGAATCTATATATTGCTTTTGGTAGGATGGCCATTTTTATTATGTTGATCCTACCTATCCATGAGCATGGGAGATCTTTCCATCTTCTAAAGGCCTCTTCCATTTCTTTCTTCAAGAGCTTGAAGTTCTTGTTGTACAGGTCCTTTACTTGCTTGGTTAGAGTTACCCCCAGGTATTTTATATTGTTTGTGGCTATTGTGAAGGGGTTGTTTCCCTTATTTCTTTCTCAGCCCATTTGTTTGTTGTATAAAGAAGGGCTTCTGATTTTTTTGAATTAATTTTGTATCCAGCCACTTTGCTGAAGGTGTTTATCAGCTGTAAGAGTTCTCTGGTGGAATTTTTGGGGTCGCTTATGTATACTATCATATCATCTGCAAATAGGGATAATTTGACTTCTTCGTTTCCGATGTTTATCCCCTTGATGTCCTTTAGTTGTCTTATTGCTCTAGCAAGAACTTCAAGTACTATATTGAAGACATATGGTGAAAGTGGACATCTTGTCTTATCCCTGAGTTTAGAGGAAATGCTTCAAGTTTCTCTCCATTTAATTTGATGTTGGCTACTGGCTTGCTGTATATTGCCTTTATTATTTCTAGGTATGGCCCTTGTATGCCCGTTCTCTCCAGAACTTTTAGCATGAAGGGGTGTTGGATTTTGTCAAATGCTTTTTCTGCATCTAGCGAGATTATCATGTGGGTTTTTTTTCTTTCATCTTGTTTATGTGGTGAATGACGCTGATAGACTTTCGTATGTTGAACCA
Source organism: Lophiomys imhausi (assembly GCA_907164525.1). Taxonomy (NCBI): domain Eukaryota; kingdom Metazoa; phylum Chordata; class Mammalia; order Rodentia; family Muridae; genus Lophiomys; species Lophiomys imhausi. The sequence continues at coordinate 1,141,270 of CAJQZJ010032362.1, read as the reverse complement.
TCTCTGCATCCCTGGGATGAAGCCTACTTGATCATGGTGTATGATACTTTTGATGTGTTCTTGAATTCGGTTTGCTAGTATTTTATTAAGGATTTTTGCATCTATGTTCATATGGGAGATTGGTCTGAAGTTCTCTTTCTTTGTTGGGTCTTTGTGTGGTTTAGGAATCAGGGTGATTGTGGCCTTGTAGAATGAGTTTGGCAATGTTCTTTTAGATTCTATTTTGTGAAAGAGTTTGAAAAGTATTGGTGTTAGCTCCTCTTTGAAGGTCCGGTAGAATTCCGTGCTAAAGCCATCTGGCCCTGGGCTTTTTTTGGTTGGGAGATTTTTAATGACTGTTTCTATTTCCTTAGGGGTTATAGGGCCGTTTAATCTGTTTATCTGATCTTGATTTAGCTTCGGTAGGTGGAATCCATCAAGAAAATTGTCCATTTCACTTAAGTTTTCAAATTTGGTGGAGTATAGATTTTTAAAGTAGGATCCAAATATTCTCTGGATTTCCTCAATGTCTGTTGTTATTTCACCCTTTTCATTTCTGATTTTGTTGATTTGTGTTTTCTCCCTCTGTCTTTTAGTTAATTTGGCTAAGGGTCTGTCTATTTTGTTGATTTTCTCGAAGAACCAACTCTTGGTTTCATTGATTCTTTGTATAGTTCTTTTTGTTTCTAAGTTGTTGATTTCAGCCCTAAGTTTGCTGATCTCCTGCCTTCTGCTCCTCTTGGGAGTGTTCGCTTCTTTTTTTTTTCAATTCACCCAGTTTAGCTGTTAATTCGCTAATATGAGCTGTCACAATTTTCTTTTTGAAGGCACTTAGTGAAGAAAACTTCCCAAACCTAAAGAAAGAGATGCCAGTAAAAATCCAAGAGGCTTACAGAACACCAAACAGATTAGATCAGAAAAGAAACTCCTCTCGCCACATAATAATAGAAACTCCAAATGTAGAGAACAAAGAAAGGATATTAAAAGCTGTAAGAGAAAAAGGCCAAGTCACATACAATGGCAGACCCATCAGAATCACACCTGACTTCTCCTCAGAAACTTTAAAAGCTAGAACGGCCTGGACGATGTCCTACAAGCCCTGAGAGAACATAGGTGCCCAGCCAGACTACTATACCCAGCAAAACTATCTATCAACATAGAAGGAGAAAACAAGATATTCCATGACAAAATCAAATTCAAACAATATCTCCTCACAAACCCAGCCCTACAGAAGATCCTAGAAGGAAAATTCCAACACAGAGAAGATAACTATACCCAAGAAAACAGAGGAAATAGAAACCTCCACAGCAACTAAACAAAAGAGAAACACAAGACAGCCAGCTATACCAAAATAATGGGGAATAACAACCCCTGGTCACTAATATCCGTCAACATCAATGGACTCAACTCACCAGTAAAAAGACACAGACTTACAGACTGGATCCGTAAACAAGACCCTTCTTTTTGCTGTATACAAGAAACACACCTCACTATTGAAGATAAACACTACCTCAGAGTAAAGGGCTGGGAAAAGGTTTTCCAAGCAAATGGATCCAGGAAACAAGCTGGAGTAGCCACCCTATTATCAAACAAAATAGACTTCCAATTGAAGTTAATAAAAAAAGACAGAGACAGGCATTACATACTCATTAAAGGAAATATCCACCAAGAGGTCATCTCAATATTGAACATCTATGCCTCAAATACAAAGGCACCTACATTTATAAAAGAAACACTTCTAAAACTTAAATCACACATTGATCCAAACACTTTAATAGTGGGAGACTTCAACACCCCACTCACAACTATGGACAGATCATCAAGACAGAAGCCAAACAGAGAAATAATGAGTCTAACAGAGATCATGAACCAAATGGACCTAACAGATATCTACAGAACATTTCACCCAAACACAAAAGAATATACCTTCTTCTCAGCACCTCACGGAACCTTCTCCAAAATCGACCATATAGTTGGACACAAGGATAGCCTCAACAGATACAAGAAAATTGAAATAACCCCTTGTATCTTATCAGACCACCATGGAATAAAGCTGGACTTCAATAGCAAAAGAATCAAAAGAAAGTCTACACTCACATGGAAATTGAGCAACTCTTTACTAGAGTAACACTGGGTCTGGGAAGAAATAAAGAAGGAAATCAAAGACTTCTTAATATCCAACAAAAATGAAGACATAACATAACCAAACCTATGGGACACAATGAAAGCTGTGCTACAAGGAAAGTTCATAGCAGTAAGTGTCTCCCAGGGTCTTAAAACCAGGAAGTCACCTGTTAAGGGGCCAGTGGTGTGTGATTTCACTCAGTCTTCCCCTTGGGGGTCTCCTCAGCCGTTCACACCAGAGAGAGAAGAAGAGATGACAAATGGCTCGATTGCCTCCAGGGCATAAGGGTATCACCTGCCTTCTTTTCTGGGTGGACACTCCCTTCTAATGGTGAATGGAAACTCCCTTTCTCTGGAGCCTACTTGCAGTGTCCTGGGAGCCCAGCGCAACTGCAGCAGCTGCCACCAGAGAGAAAGCCTCCCAGAACAGAGGTGAGTTCTCACTCCTCACACCTCCCACTCGTTCCTTCCTTGCTTTCCCCACTCCCAGATCTGGATCTGGGTTGAACACAGGCTGGAGTCTGCAAAGATTCTTGCCTCTCATTCAGAGGCGAATTCGCCCCCAGAAAGAATTATGTGGGACCAGTTCTTAGCCGGGAAGCAGGAAATGATTTCTACCCAGTGAATTATCTGTGCTTAGATCCAAAAAGAAGTTACAGGAAATTGTATACTGGCCAAATCCCATCACCATAAAGTTAATGCTTTCTAAAAAGCACAGCACAGAACAGGAAATAAAGAAGCCCAGCTGATTCTCCCTTAATGGGAAAAAAAAAAACTAAGACCTGCAAATCTTCTGTTTCTTGTTCCTCTCTGATGTTTCAGATTCCTGCAAGATATACTTACTAGACTCAATAACTCCCTACTTAGGAAAGGAAAAATGAAAATGAAGAGTTAGGGCGAGGGTTGTTGGACAAGCAGGGTAGGAGAAGAGGAGAAATACAGTTTGTATCTTGGTCTAACCTTCTGCACCCCTGAGCACACATAATGCCCATTTGAGCATGTGCACAGAGCCCACTATCCCCAAGCACATGTGCTCTGTTACCGCAGACACAGGCAGCCCTGAGCTATGGCCAGCATATATACCAGCTGAGAAGATGTCAGCAAAACCCTGACAGGAGCCAGGTACTTGCACAAATCCAGGATTCTTCCAATGACCACAGTCCAAACCATTATTAAAGAAAGTTAGGCAGCCGGGCGGTGGTGGCGCACGCCTTTAATCCCAGCACTTGGGAGGCAGAGGCAGGCGGATCTTTGTGAGTTCGAGGCCAGCCTGGTCTACAAAGCGAGTCCAGGACAGCCAGAGATATTCAGAGAAACCCTGTCTCGAAAAACCAAAAAAAAAAAATAAAAAAATAAAAAAAAGAAAGTTAGGCAAAAGGATGGTATTTTCCCCTCATCTTGACAGCAAAGGCTTTGGTGTGGTGGCTCTAGGTGGGTAGGGAATAGCAACCTGAGTCTTCTCTCCATCCTTTGCCTTTGGCTCCCTGAGATGGTCTGTTCCCAGAAGAACTTGCCATGATGGTGGCAATGTGGTTGCCAGCAGCTGACATCCCACTGGCACACTGTTCCAGCCGGTCCCAGGCTTGTTCCTCATGGAACCGACGTGGAAGGCACTGCATCCATCACTGCCATGGGCAGACGGGGATAGTCATCTCCTCCAATGCCACCTGAATTGAGAACATTGAGGGTGGCTCCCCAAAGGCAATCAAGGCATTCATCCCAAGGGAAGGGGCCAGGGCCAGGGCCAGGGCCAGGGCCAGCAGTTGCCACTGTCAGGTCTTTCTGTGCCGGTAACTTTGGTCCCCTTCCCTTTTCACTCCTCAGTGAGACTGACAAGAGGTTTCAGAGGAGGAACAATTATTGGTAGAACAGATCACTGGATATGCTGAGGCTTGTCATACCCAGAGACTGCTGATAATGAGGAAGATGCTTACATCAGAAAGCTGACTCTGGCTCAGGTCTAGACCAACCCCATACCCTGACTACTCTAGGCTATCACTGCATGTCCCACACAGGTTTCTCTTCCCTCCACTCCCCTTGTCCCAAATCCCTCTGTTCTGTTGATTGTATTCATCTTGCCTTGCAACTGCCAGCCTCAAAGTATTGCTTCCCTTGTGGCCCTGCGTACCCCTTCTGGACACTTCTGTAATCTCTCTTCTCTGAATCTGAATGACACAGTCAAGACTGTCATTTATTTGTTTATATATTCTTTTTTTTTTTTTTTTTTTTTTTTTTTTTTTTTTTTTTTTTTTTTTTTGGTTTTTCGAGACAGGGTTTCTCTGTGTATCCTTGGCTGTCCTGGACTCACTTTGTAGACCAGGCTGGCCTCGAACTCACAGTGATCCGCCTGCCTCTGCCTCCCAAGTGCTGGGATTAAAGGCGTGCGCCACCACAGCCCGGCTTGTTTATATATTCTTTAAGAACTCCATGAGGAGCTGGACATGGTGGCACATGCCTTTAATCCCAGTACTTGGGAGGCAGAGGCAGGCAGATCTCTGTGAGTTCAAACCCAGTGTGGCCTACATAGCAAGTTCCTGGCCAGCCAGGTCTACACAGTGAGATCCTGTCTCAAAATAAACAAGTAAAAAAAAAAATCATAATTCTTAGTTTCTTTCCCACCTGAATTTTGCATCCTTGTGGGAAAAATAAGTTTCGTTCTCAGCCCTCTTTGTAGTATTTGACATATAATTGGTGTCCAATTAAGTGAGTTCAATTAATTTACCAATAGAAAGTTAGCCTGCTGGTGGGCCTCAATTCTGACTTTAGAGGTAATGTAACTCCAGAAAGCATTGGTGGAACCCGGAATACATGTGGAGACCCCATGGCACCCGTGAAAGAGGACAGAATGATCACCCCAAGAACTAGTTGAAAGGTAGGCTTTAGAATTCAAGCTTGACCCTCTTGGCACTGGTCAGTAGACATAACCCTGCCCTTTATTTCTCCTGCCCCTGCCCTTGTCCTGCCCAGCATAGCCAAACAAAAAAAGAGCTAGGCTTTTCTCTAGGAGCTAGCCTCCAGGATTCAAGAGATGACCAGATTCTAATCTAAAGAGAAAGTACCTTTTGAAAAAATGATGACTAATCCTTACACTATCCATGCCTTCAAGGCACAAACCACATGCCTAGGGCTGAAGCAGGGGCCTAGTGAGGCTTGGCCTTCCAAAGAGTAGAGACCATTTGACCTCTATCATTTATCTTCCCATTTCCCTGTGAGGGTCACAAACTGTTATTGTCACCTGCCTTCTAGAGATGATACGGCTCCCTTTGGGCACCCAGTCAAGTCCCAAGATCACCCAGAAGGTTCCAATGGAATGGAAGCACTGTGGGGGACTCAGTATGCAAGCTTGCCTGCTTCTGCATAAGCTTATGATGCAGACATGCACACACATACAAAACTGAGTGCTCGCCGGGCGGTGGTGGCGCACGCCTTTAATCCCAGCACTTGGGAGGCAGAGGCAGGCGGATCTTTGTGAGTTCGAGGCCAGCCTGGTCTACAAAGTGAGTCCAGGACAGCCAAGGATACACAGAGATCCGCCTACCTCTGCCTCCCAAGTGCTGGGATTAAAGGCGTGCGCCACCACCGCCCGGCCGAGATAAATTTTTTAAACATTGCATATCTCCATAGAAAACATTCACAGCCTCATTATTTATAATATATAGCTCTAAATATTTATCAGCTGGTGAATTGAGTAAAATGTGGTGTGTCCATAGAATGAAAGATCCAGCAGTAACATTTAGAAATGAATTTTGATGCATACTACAATATGATTGAAACTTGAAGACATTATGCTAAGGAGTAAAACCCTACACTGAATGATTATATTTAAACAAAAAGGTAAGGACAGGGAACCCTCAAGACAGAAAGTAGCTCTATGGCTGTCTGAGCCCGACAGAAGGGAGAAAATGGCAGCTGACCATTAAGGGGTACAGAACTTCTTTTTGAAGTGACAAAATATTCTAGCGTGACTGTGTTTGGTTGTGGTTGCATAGGTTTGTGGATATACCAAGACCACTATGGTGAACACTTGTGATCCATGGGTCATGTGAGTTATATTTGAATAAAATCATTAAGAAATTGGTTCAGTTGGGGTTTCTATTCCTATAAAATGATACCAGGGCCAAAAGCAATTTGGGGAGGAAAATGTTTATTTCAGCTTACAGTTCCACATCACAGTCCATCACTGCGGGAAATTAGGGCGGGAAAACTAGAGCAGAAGCCATGGAGGAGTGCTGCTTACTGCTTTTCTCTCTCTCTGTGGCTTGCCCAGCCTGATTTCTAAAACGACTCGGGGGGCCACCTGCTCAGAGGTAGCTCCACCCTCATCAACCCTGAACAAAAACAAACACCCCGCAGAGAGAGCTGCCTACAAGCAACCTGACCGGACCAGCATTTTCTCAGCTGAGGTTCTTCTTCCCAGAGAATTTTAGCTTGTATCAAGTTGACGAGCCAGGCCATGCGCGGTGGCACACGCCTTTAATCCCAGCACTTGGGAGGCAGAGGCAGAGACAGAAGCAGGCAGATCTCTGTGAGTTCGAGGCCAGCCTGGTGTACAAAGCCAGTCCATCCAGGACAGTCAAGGACACCCAGAGAAACTCTGTCTCAAAAAACCTTAACAAAAACAAACAAGCAAGCAAAAAAACCTAGCCAGCACCAAAATTCAGCAGCAGCTTAACCCATTCAGGGATTGGTTGAAGGTGTGATATCCTGGGCTTTGGTCAGCTTGCATCTCTCCCATAGAGCATGGACACAGACAGATGGGGAGGCCACAAATTGGGAAAAAGGGGGTCCAGGAGACCTGCCCTGGTTCCTGCACGATCCTTTTAAAGCCTGTGTTGCTCTGCAGTGATTCTCATAGGCTCCCCCTTGGGCCTCTATAGCAGAAGCGTTCTCATCCCTGCTGTCTGGTGGAGGGGGCTGATAAACCCCGTTAGGTGACGAAAATTGGATTCTTTCTGTCATAAAGACTTTGAGGAGATTTAAAGCCAATGCAGAAAAGACTGACTGCAAACATGGCTACCATTACAAAGAAAGCACTGGGTTCATCTGGGCAGGCTTTGATGCCATGTGATGAGCAATGAGCAAGAAACACAATGAGTAAAGAGGGGTGGGGGCTGAACTGAGCCTGAGAGATGCAGAGGTGCTGGTGAGCTTGGCTCGACTCTTAGTGCAAAGGAAGGGTACCAGACAGTGCTGAACAAAGAGAGATGAAATCTGACTTAGCACTTAGCAAGATTCTTCCGGAATGACCCATGGGGCTGAGGGAAGACATGGGAAGACAAATTAAAAGGAAAAGACTGAAATCAACAATCCCAGAAAGAAATATTGGTGCTTAGATTAACTAGCTAACATCCCCAAATCTCATCATATAGCCCAGGTTAGCCTTGAACTCCCCGTTTTCTGCTTCTACCTCCAGACTGCTAAGATTACAGGGCTGCACTACCTCCCACAGCCTAGAGGCCTATCAGTAAGCAAAACAAACAACCAACCAACAAGATAGCACCACAAAGACACAGAAAGCTGTTTGTTAAGTGGGATCATATCATAGGAGTAGGGTCATCTTCTCCCTGAGATGATGCACCATATAAACTGGATGCGGTAGCTCGCGCTTTAGTAATCCCAGTATTTGGAAGATATAGGCCGGAGGGTCAAGAGTTCAAGACCATCCTTAGCTTACATGGGAGTCTGAGACCAGCCTGGGTTACACTAGACTTTGTCTCAAAAAAAAGAGAGACAGAGAGAGAGAGAAGAGAAAGAAAGGGAGGGAGGGAGGGAGGGAGGGAGGAAAGAAAGAAAGAGGAAGGAAGGAAGAGAAAAAAGAGACAGAGAAAGGAAGGAAGGAAGGAAGGAAGGAAAGAGGGAGGGAGAGAGAGAGAGAGAAAGAAAGAGAGAAAGAAAGACAGAAAGAAAGAAAGAAAGAAAGAAAGAAAGAAAGAAAGAAAGAAAGAAAGAAAGAAAGAAAGAAAGAAAGAAAGGTAGAGGCTCTGGGGACAGGATTGAAGCCCCCCACTTGTGGGAGGGACCCTTTCCAAGTATCCTGCCTGCAGCTGCTGGAAAATTGGCTAATGTTCCTGGATGAGGCGAGGCAGGGTCGGGCATCCCCTCCTGTGAGCCACTGTACCCAGTGTCTGTCCTCCAGCTTCGCTGCTGTGTTTGCCCTTGAGGTCACCTCGGGCAACTAATGCAATTTCTTTTTTTTTTTTTTTTTTAATGCAATTTCTTGAGGACATCTGTCTACCCCACTTCCCAGTCCAATTGGCAGCTGGCTCCCCAGGTGGCCAGGATGTCCTTGTTTAAGGGCCTGATTAGACATCAGCAGGCGGAAACACTCTGCTGGAGAGAGGCACTCAGCATCTGATTTTGCCTGTCAGCCTCACTAGGATTTGTTGGGCCTGAACAAGGTCAAAAGGTCGAGTGAGATTAGGAAGAGTCTCACAGAGAATCTGCTCTTATTCAAGCAGAATGAATGAGGGAGGAAGACTAAAGCAAACATCAATCGTCATCCTCAAGGTGAGATGCCAGGCGGCTCTTCTGCCTGAGAGGAAGAAAGCCTGCTTCCTGGCGGCCTTCAGAAGCTTACCATCTGTTATGCACAGGCATTTTTTTTCATGTCAATCAAGTTAGAGGGTGAGGGTTCCGTGTCAGCTGTACCGGAGCACTGAACATGAAAACAGTAAAACAAACAAACAAAGCACAAATTCTGTCCTCTACCTTTATGGACCTTCTGAAGCTCTCTTAAAATGTCTGGAGCCACTTTCTGCTGGGCATCGAGTCTGGTTCTTAAGATTCGGAATGAGGGTGTCGCCTACGTTGACGGTCCCAGCACTTGAGCCCAGACAGCTCTGGGCAGGCCCACATTTCTGTGGATAACCCTACCAGGATTTTGGTCTGTCCTCAAAGATCTATTGTTTTCTGTCTACCTCAGGCCACGCCTCTACAGTGGTATGTGCTTTCTGTAAAAGGTCTTATTGTGACAGAAGAGGCTTTTAAAGTGGCCTAAAAACTTCCAGAAAAGATATGCTTTCTGACACACACACACACACACACACACACACACACACACACACACACAGTAGAGGACCTAGAGCATCGTAGGTGCTTAATAAGTGGCTTCGCCAGCTATTTTTTCCACAAACTATTTCCTGGTTTCAGGACTCATGTCTATTCTAGGGCCAGACTTTCCTACTACATAATCTCATAGTCTCTTTCCACTCCAGATAATAGTGGGGCCAAGAGGCATCCCATTGTCATTGTTCAGGATTTTAGAAACCCCGTGCATATTATTTCAAAGATAGGTATAGACCCTTTAAACATGCTGAGATAAATATACAAATTGAGGAATGTTAAAGTTAAAAAAACAAAAAACACAAAACAAAACTAAATGCCAACATTAGGAGAACTAGATTATAAATGTATCTTAAAGAACTGAGGATTCATTTCCCAGAATTTGGATCATAAGATTGCCAAACACTTACTGTAGTACAGAAATTGTCATACGTCAGTAATTAGGGATTCCATTTACCTAAAAGGTGGGGGTGTGTGCAGGTGTGTGATGGTGCTCACAACTGGATATGATGGAGAAGTGAACTGAAGGTGCTTACCCTCCCACCTGTGAGATGAGCATGCTAGCACATGCTTACATACATTTGACTGTCATGGTGTTTCAGAGTTTGAAGTGATACCATAAGCTGGAAATCTTACTGAATTCCTTGGGAAAGAAAGAAGGAATCTGGAGCCTGGAAGAGCTGAGTCGCCCAGGAGTGGCCAAGGACACAGTGTGCTCAGGTTAACGAGGATTAGGCTGAAGCAGGGAGAGGGAGGTTTAGTCACACAGTGACCTTAGGTGGGGGTGTGACTCTGGACAGGGCTCTGGGTCTGTGTCTTTTGTTCAGAAAGGGTCTTTCAGCACATCATTAAGCTAGTACATAGATTTTCTACTAGGTGATTTTGTTTCCATAGCTGGGCCGTACTCAGGTCAGATCTGCCAGCGTGCTGAGCTGTTCCTTTTCAGACACACAGTCGCCACAATGGCATTGCATTATTTTTCTATTGTTGTGACTGAGGCAACATATAAGAGGAAGGGTTCCAGGCTTACCAAGGGGTAAACCAATCACCATCATGGCAGGAAAAGCACAGCAGCAGCTGATAGCAGGCTGAGAGCTCAAATCTAAAACCCCAACCAGTAAAGTAAGCACAGAGTGAGACAACCAGGAATGGTGAAATGGCTTTTGAACCTCAAAGCCCACCCTCATCAACATCCTTCCTCCAGCAAGGTCACACCTCCTATGCCTATCCAAACAGCACCACCAACTGGGGACCAAGAATCCAAATGCCAGGGACTATGGGGGGCGGGTGACAGGACCTCTCATTCAAACCACCACAAACACCTTCTGATTTGAACTCCTGTGGCTTGTTGAATCAAAGCTGCTGAATCTGAAATGAGCACATTGTTATTTCCTTCAAGAATTAACACCTCTTCCTCAGCTTGAGATACTGAACAAGAAAAACCTACCCTCATCTGAATGAATCTCAAGGGTGTATTTTTCACACCCCAAACTTTGGATTTCAACATGTGACCCACTCTCCTGAAAAAGGACATTGATGGGGACTTACCACGGCACTGTGTTTGAGGGCAGCTCCACGTGGCACCCATGGTCTTTTTCTGTGTGTGACACTTACAGTGGGGACAGAAGCTGGTTCCTTTCTAGGTGGGAACCTGGCCAGCCTGTACTTCTTTTATTCTTTCCTAGGAAGAGTAGGTTCAGTACTGATGTAATGATGTCGCTCAATAGGGCTTCTCTAAGAACCAGTCCCTGTCCAGGGACCTAGGTCAGAGCCATGTGATGTATGAACCTCTAGTCCCAGCTCTAGGAGCTGAGCTCCTCAGAACTCCTTATTCTGAAGGTCCAGGAATGGCCCTGGATGCTCTTTCAGGCAACAAATCCTACCCCCATTGTTTCTTTTATGTTACTGTAACAATATACACTACAGAAACAACTTATGGGAGAAAAGGTTCATGGTGGCTCATGGTTTCAGAGACATTGCAGTCCACCAATGGTGGGGGAAGCATGGTGACAGGAGGGCAGAGTGACTGGTTGCTCACATGGTATGGACCAGGAAGTGGAGAGAGCTAGACCAGAGCCAGGGAACTGTATGATCCTCAAAGACCTGCACCTACTGATCTCGTTCCATCAACTAAGCCCACCTCTAAAAGACTTTATAGCCTTCAAAATAGTACCACAAGCTAGAGGCCAAGCAAGTGTTTAAAACATGAGGAACATTTCAAATTCAGATCTCACTGCCCCCCATCCTACCCTCACTGTATTCCCCGTATCAGAGCAACTTCACTGGTCAAGGAAAGACCTCAGAGTACATTTCCATTTCCTCTAGGTCATGAGCTTCTTTCTCTCTACCTGAACCATCAGGTGGACAGGCTGGGCCCACGCACACGTGAATGCTCATCATGCCTCCCAGGCTGAGATGCCTGTGCAGGGAGGTTCTCTTCACCAACGATTGGAAACAATTAATCAGGTTTCAGTTGCTTTTTCTCATCCATATCCTCTGAGTCCTCTTCACTCCCTACCTGCAAGCCAGAGTTATTTGTAACGATTGCTACCTACCTTCCTTCTCTGTGGTATGCAGATGATATCCATGATCCACTGAGGAGGTCCCAGGATCACCTGAGGACTCCCCAGTCTAGCTGGGATAGATGGGAACTATGGTGAGGAATGCTGAGGACACTCTCTGCTGCCCCTCCCCAGCCCTAACCAGGTGGCCATTACCTTGCCTCGTTCTGCAGAATGCCCTTGGTAGGGCTTGGCTCTGGGAATGGTGTAGACATCTAGACAGACACTACAACACACAGACACCTACACTCTGCGTGGGACAGATGACAGAACAGAGAAGGGCTCCCTTTCACCAGCAGTCTGATTTTAGAGGAGTGTCTTTCAACACAACCAGTTGTTTCCCTGGTGACAGAGGCCTCAAAATAAACAGGATTCTGCTCAGACGGTAGTCCACTGTGCTCCGGCTTCGGCCCTGAGACAAGCCATGCTAAAATAGCACCCAAGGTAGTTGCTGCCACTGTCTGCTGTCTCTGCAGGCCCCAGATGCAGACTGTCAAGAGCTAGAGGCACTTAGAGCTTTGTGTGCATTGACGAGGTGGGGCGGGGCTGTGTGGTGGTCTGCGGCGGGGGGCGGGGGGGGGGGTCTCTGCTCATGAGCAAGAGCCAAAGGCAGACCTAGAGGCCGGAGCTCTCTGCTCCCCCACCCGCCTCCCTGCTTCCCACACAGCCCTCTGGGACTGGCATGGTGTCTGGAGGCCGGCCAGCAACCTGATGTGCATGCCACAGCCCGTCCCTCTCCCCACACAGAGCCTCAGTAATCCTGAGGTTCAGAGAGTGGCTGGAGAGGCAGCCTCCTCCTCCTCCTCCTCCTCCTCCTCCTCCTCCTCCTCCTCGGCACAGGAATCGTGACACATAGAGCAAAGGCCACCACGCCGATTCTATCCCCGTTGTGAGTCAGTGGAGTGAGGATAGCCCCCAGCCTGCCAGCTCTTCAGGTAAGAATTAGTGGGGGGCGGGTGTTATATCCAGATCTGGGTTTGGCTGTTTGTATAAAGCTAATGGAAAGGGAAGAAAAAGGGACCTGTGAGAGTAGAGAAGTGTTTTAAACAGTTAGCAGGGAGCCAGCATGCCTGCCAGTGTATCGGATGGGTTCCCCTCTGGCTGCCCCGAACTGAGGTGCAGCCGGCTCCGGAGGAAGGGCCTGCTGAGAACACAGACGTGGAAAACTAACACTTACAGGTTAGAGACTGCACAAGTAATTTTACACCGGGCTGCCCTGGCATCATCCCACCAGAGACAGCCTAAAAGGACCAGAGGGGGTGGGGATCATCCAATTGTCGGAAGCCCTGAATACAGACTTAGAGATCTGTGGAAGCTGAAAGCTGTGGCCACAGTGGGTCCGGCTGGCGGTATCTTGCTGTGTCACGCTCTCTCTACCCAACAGCCTAGAAATTCAGCTGCCTCGGAAAACCTGTGGGAAGCTTGGGTTTTTGCTGGCTGTTCTGTAGAAGAGCTGAAGGTTTGGATAGAGAGCAATCGGATGCTCCCTGCCCTGTCACCTGTGTTACTCGGTACCTTCTGATCCTCTTTCATAGCCACAGGTTCTTCTCAGGGCATGTCCATTATGCTCCAGTAGAGGGAATAGCACATACCAAAAGTGTGCAAGGCTCCTGGGCAGGAGGCCTTGAAACTCTCAGAATTCTGGGTGCCCATGTGGGAATTCGAGGCATTTAATCAAGGGTCATTTTGTAGAAACCCCGCCTCCCAACTCAGTCCCAAGAGTTCTCTGTGTCTCATAGTTTAAGCCTCCATGGTTTCTTTAGCCCATTTAACATCCTCCCTTCCTTCTCTTCCTTCCTGTCTGCCTTGCCGACCAGCACCTCTGATTTCCCTTTCTTTGGTGATGTCATCTATGAGGGGTTAGCTCCCCATGCTGCAATGGGAAGAGATAGGCATCCCAAGAGAGCCTGCTACCCCCAACTGCTGCCATGGCTTGACACCATGACAAAATTTTGAAAACATAGCTCAGCTTGCCATACAAGCTTGAAGGCCTGAGCTGGGATCTCCAGAAGCTCCTGGCTTTGGTTGTTGTTGTTGTTTGGTTTTAAGTTTGGTCCAGTGGTGAATTCTTGACAGCCCATTGCCAGAGAGGCAGAGACAGGTAGATTCCCTAGGGCTCTCTAGCCATCCAGTCTAGTCTACTCACTGAGCTGCAGGTCAGTGGGAGACCCAGCTCAAAATGACAACAGAACAAAAACAGGAACCAGAGCTGGACGGTGGTGGCTCACGCCTTTAATCCCAGCACTTGGGAGGCAGAGGCAGGTGAATCTCTGTGAGTTGGGGGCCGGCCTGGTCTACAGAGAGAGTCCAAGACAGCCAGGGCTGCACAGAGAAACCCTGTCTCAAAAAAAACAAAACAAATGCAGGAGCCAGAAAACAAATGAGCAACACCTAAGATGGACAACGCATAAGAGGTAAGGTTGTCCTCTGGCCTCGGCAGACACATGTACATGTGCATGCCTGGGAGTACACACACACACACACACAACTACAAGCAAATAGCCTTCCTTTGGGGGTCATGGGATCGAGAAAGACTTGGCTGCCCTCACAAGGAAAGACACAGACAGCGGTCTGTGTGAATAAGTGTGGCTTGGTGGAGACTCTGATTCAGAGCCACCAACTCCCTCTGTCCTTATTTCCCTTGTATTGATCACCGAGGGCTTCCCAGGAAAGTCACCTCTTAAAATTGTATCTTGGAAGGCAAGTTCAACATTTTGAGGACAGCCGGCCAAAGATGCAGGAACAACTTTCTTCTTCTTGTCACTGTCCTTTAATGTATGAGCTCATTGATTTGCTAATGAAATGCTTTATTTAAAACAAAAGTACTATATGAAAAGTTAAACAAGAAAGCAATTTTGTGTTTGCATATCCTTGCCTGGTTCTTAAAAGGCTTTAAGAAAGAAAGCAGGTCATGGCTAAGTGGTGTGAGTCACAGTTGAATGGTACCAAACATGCAGATGCTCTTTTCAGGGGTGATGGCAGGTGAACATTTGATCTACATTATTAGCACAGGGATGTCCAATCCAGAGAGAGATGCTGAATCTCTGTTTGCAAACATGCATGGTGTGGACTCTGAATAAGCTAATAATTAAGAACCTGCCACGCTGTGTACCAGCTCCCAGGAGTGCAAAGAGTACACCCACTTCTACCTATTGTCAAGGCAGTGCTTAGCTGACACAAACCCCTTGATTTAAGTTGCTAGGACAGGAGTCTGTAGTCATTCATGCCATGGGTATCCCCTGCTCTAAGTAACTAATAGCTAACATCTATTCACTGTACATAGATTACAAATGGGTAAGTCTTTTTCCTTAAGAAAGGATTCGTAGCCGGGCGGTGGTGGCGCACGCCTTTAATCCCAGCACTTGGGAGGCAGAGGCAGGCGGATCTTTGTGAGTTCGAGGCCAGCCTGGTCTACAAAGCGAGTCCAGGACAGCCAGAGATATTCAGAGAAACCCTATCTCGAAAAACCAAAAAAAAAAAAGAAAGGATTCGTGCCGGGAGAAGGTGGTGCACCTTTAATTCCAGCACTTGAGAGGCAGAGTCAGGCAGATCTCTATGAGTTTGAGAGCAGCTTGGCCTACAAAGAGAGTTCCAGGATAGCCAGGGCTCTGTTACACAGAGAAATCCTGTCTCACAAAACCAAACCAAAAAAAAAGAAAAGAAAAGAAAAAGAAAGAAAGAGTTCACAGACAGGCTTTTTTGTTTTGTTTTGTTTATTAACTATCAACAAGATGTTCCATATAGAGGTGACTGGTTACAGTCCAATCAAACAGAGAAAGGAAGGGAACTACTTTGTATACAGGTAACAGCATAGGACTGGGATGTAACAAAAGAGCCCAAGGCAGAGGGCAGAAGACAAAGAGGCAGAAGAAGGAATAGCGGCATTTTAATATTAAGTCAGTGAAAATCAGCATTATAAGGTCCAGGGAGATGGCTCAGTGTGCACAGCCTTTGCCACACACACATAGGGTCCCGAGTTTGGACCCCCAGCACCCATGTAAAAGCGTGGCAGCACACATCTGTAATCTCAGGGCTCCTGTGTGAGATGACAAGCACTAACAGGAGAATCACCAGAAACTTGTGGCCAGACAGTCTACATACATACAGAGGAACAAGAAACGAGAGACCCAGACAGTCTACATACATATGGAGGAACAAGAAAAGAGAGACCGTAATCTTAAACAAGGTGGAAGGCAAGGGCCAACATCAAAGTTGTCCTCTGACCTCTATATGTACACCATAGCCAAGTGCATGCCGGCACCCACATATGAATGAATACACACACACACACACACACACACACACACACACACACACACACACACGTGGTGGAGAGCAATTTAAGACACCTAAAGTCAACCTCTGACCTCCATACACATGAATACATATGTACCAATGTACATGCACATACATGTGCACACATCAACATGTACATAGATAGCATGTACACACACACACACACACACAAGAAAAGCAACATGGCATGGTGGCTAAATGCATGGGTTTTGCAGTGAGGCAGCCTGAGGTCCAAATGCTGACACACTTACTGATTAGTGCTGTGAGCTGCCCCTCAGTTTCTTCATTTGCAAGAAGGGCGATTAAGTGCTAACCTTGTTAAGGGCAGGATCAAATCAGTAACAGCTTTAGTCCACCGCCTGGCTTCCAGTGAGTGTTACTGAGTGCTGAGGAGGCCGGATGGCCCAAGCACCGCCCTCTGGCACTTTTGCTTTGGCATGAGGCTTTGTTTGCATTTGTGAAGATCTGCAGACAGAACTGCTATTGTCCTAGCCACCAGTGTATATCCAGGCACTGGGCTCAGCTTTAAGTCTGCCAACCACCCAGTGAAGCAGGGGCTGGTACCGATGCAGGACTCAGGCTCAGTGGAGGGACTGGTTACTTGTTCTATGGCTACTATGGGGCAGTCAAGTCAGGATGTCCAGCAGGTCTGCAGTCCTAACTGGGAAGACATCCTAAGAGACAAGTGGAACTTGGTGACAAGAACTCAGCAACAGGTAACATCTGAAGACCCTAGAGAATAGGCTAGAATCTGTAACCACTGTTTAGAAATGGCAGGACCCTAGATTGGGTCGTGAACAGAGTCTCAACCTTGAAGACTTACATGCAGGCATGTCCAGTCTGCAGCTGATGGCCACATGTACTCCAGGATAACCATGAATCATCCCAACATAAAATTATAAACTTACTTAAAACATTATGAGGAGGGTTTTTTTTTTTTTGGTTTTTCGAGACAGGGTTTCTCTGTAGCCCTGACTGTCCTGGACTTACTTTGTAGACCAGGCTGGCCTCGAACTCACAGTGATCCGCCTGCCTCTGCCTCCCGAGTGCTGGGATTAAAGGCGTGCGCCACCACCACCCGGCTTGAGGAGGGTTTTTTGAAAGATCCTCTCTCCCCCTCTCTCTTTCCCCCTCTCTCTTCCCCCCTCCCCCCTCCCGCCCTCTGTAACTTAATACATGGTTGTTGACTGTGAACTTTGTAGATGACAGTATCTGTCTCAATGATAGCCTTGGGTGTTGGGATCGTTGGAGACAAGATAGGCTATGCAGGTTCTGTGGACCTCCAGTTTTCCTGAACCAGGTAGTGGATGGACTTGAAAATACAGGAAATGAGGCTAAGATTCAGGTCTGGAGAGAATGCTGAACCAAGACTCTGAAAAACTGGAGCCTAAGTTCAGAGTTGCCCGAGCTAAGTCTGAGGATGACGTTGGGTGGCCTTAGTTGTACAGATAGGGGGAAAAGATAATCCAAAGCAAAGTGTCCTAACCAGGCAACTTTATGGTGAAGGGAAAAGATTTGGCTTTTCAGAAGAGGACATCCAAATGTAACCTGCAGAGATTGTGTGTCCGCATAGCCACTCAGGGCTGGCCACCTCTCTAATCTTGTTCAAGGAAAGCTGGTGATGCCGACAGGTGTGAAAGGGTATGGCTACCTTGCAGGGCTGTGTTGGTGTGGAGGATTGGGCATGACTGAGCTCTGTCTCCCTGGTCGAGGGTTTTAAGCCTTTAAGGTCCATAAAGAATCTGATTCCTGCTGGGCTCAGTGGTACAGACCTGTAATCCCAACTGCTTGGGAGGCCTGCCCCGGGCAGTTAAGGAGACTTTATCTCAAAATAAAAAACAGAAAGAAGGGTGGGGAGATAGCTGAGAGGGCCCATCTAGCATGCACAAGGCCTCTAGGTTTAATCCTTAGCCTTATAAAAGGGGGGAGGGGAATCAGATTCCTAACAGAATTTAGGAATCCTGAGCCCAGCAGGAATCGGATTCTTTTTTTTTTTTTTTTTGGGTTTTTCGAGACAGGGTTTCTCTGTATAACAGCTCAGGCTGTCCTGGACTCGCTTTTGTAGACCAGGCTGGCCTCGAACTCACAGAGATCTGCCTGCCTCTGCCTCCCAAGTGCTGGGATTAAAGGCGTGCGCCACCACCGCCCGGCAGGAATCGGATTCTTTATGGACCTTAAAGTTTTAAAATCCCTGGACCAGGGGGTAGAGCTCAGTCATGCCATAGAAGTGATTCAGTGGGTTCATGAAGGACCCAGGATTCTGCATTTCCTTGGTGATGTCCAGATACCTTGGATCCACAATTAGAAAAGCTTGGATCTGGTACCCACTGTGGGTCCTTCCTCTTTATTAGTAGTAAGGGGAACACAGGTTGCGTGGCCTGAGTGGGAGTTGGCCTCTTCTTTGTCACACTGACTTGCCTGACAGGCCTTCTACCTATTATATATATATATATATATATATATATATATATATATATATATATAT
>CAJQZJ010032362.1:1096054-1116580 GCA_907164525.1 Lophiomys imhausi | reverse complement strand
AGGAGGAGATGCCGGCAGCACCCACACCCCACTCAGCTCATCTGTTACTCCTGAGGCCCAGAAGCAATATGGATACAAACCTGGCTGCTCTCCGGGGACTTTAGACAGCGGCTTACTGAAGATTGATTCTCCCAAAAGAAAGCTGGAACCCTTCCAGTCCCATTTGGCCTTCCTGATATTCCCCCACCTCCCACTGAGGCCCGAGGCTTTGATACACAGCTGGACCAGGGTGGATCCAGAGGCATGCAGTGCAAGCAAGCAGGGAGGGCGTTTCTAAGGCAATGTCCCAGTTGTTTCTAGTGACCCATTGACCCTCCCTGCCTTACACAGCCCCAGTCTAAGCCAAGCCTTTGGAGGGCGGCTTCACCTTGGGGTAGCTGGCCTGAGCCTACTGTACTGAGTGGGAGGTTTGGATCCCACACTGGATGGGTCGTGCGGGAGGTCAGGGGAAGGGTGGGCCAAGGAGGGCCTCATCACGTCTCTCCTTCACACTATTCAACAAACAGATGAGGGCTGTGGGGACCTCTGTTCTTGGAATTGTCTTGAAAATGTTTTAACACGTCTTGACTGTAAGATGGAAATCCATCTTAAACTGGTGACATGAAGCCTTTCCATGAGGCAGGACAGCACTTACATGTTATCCTAGCACTTGGGAGGCTGAAACAGAGGTTTAGGGTTTGAGATGTGCCTGGATACATAGTGAGACTCTGTTTTGTTTATTTAAAAAGCCTTATGGGCCACGGAGATGGCTCTGTCAATAAAGTTGCCTGCCTTTATTTGGACCCCCAGCACCAGCATAAAAAACTGAGTACCATAGAGCACATTTGTAATTTCAGCACAGAAGGGGGAAGTGGGACAGGATCTGGGGATGTGGGTGAAGACAGCAGGATCCCTTCCATTCACTGGCTAGCTAGTCTTGTCCAGTCATTGAGCTCCAAGGTAAGTGAGAGACTGTCTAAAAAAAAAAAAAAAAACAATCAGGTGGCAGCCAGTGTTCGTGCCTGGCCTCCTCTTGTGTATGCACACACATGCACAGGTGTGTACCTACCTGAACACACACAAACTTGTGTGGATGCATGTAGTGCAGACACACACACCGAAAAAAAATCTCTCACACTGCAGCTGGAGGGAGGGACTTCTGGTAAAGAGCAGAGAGCCGTCCATTTGTCTGTGGTGGCAACACTGACAGTTTTTTCCTGTGTCCAGATCCCCTTCTTCTTGGCCAGCCTCACATCCTGCTAGGCTGCGTTGGCCGGCTGGCTTATGTTGTTCATTATCTCTCCCCATCCTCTCTGTACTCTCTCCACCCAGGGGGGTTATTTTTAACCTACACTGTAATGCTAGGGCTGAGAGAGACATGCTGCCTCCATCTACAGCAAACAGGGCTGCCTGAAAGACAGCTCTCTTCCCTGGGTCTCTCTCCCTGTGCCCCTGCAACCTCTCCTTTCACGTGTACTTAGCATGTACTTCCTGAGGGAGCCTGCACAGGCTACAAGGACTGGGCATCAATGGCCCCTGCTCTCAAGACATTCACATTCTAATGTAGTAGAGGCAAGGGCAGAGAAAAGAAAGAACACACATGCACACGCACTCGCACATGCACACACAAATGTAGGCGTGCATGAATGCCAAAGAAGAAGCATTAGCAGAGACTGTAACAGGACTGTGTTAGAAAAGCACCAAGGAAGCTTTGGCCTAGGGAGACTGGTAAACAGGACAGAGAAGCAAATGCTCTGAGAGGTGATGGAAGCAGAGGCCAGGAGTAGGCAGACAGATAGTCTTCTCTTCCTGAGGTGGATGGAGTGTGGTGTGTTCTAGAACATAGTTGAGAGCCCTGGGATCGTGGGGGAAGTGGTGTGGATAAGGCTGGGAGGTAGGAAATGAGCACATGATATAGGGTCTTGGAGCCATGCAGACTTGAGGTTTTATTCTGACTGATAGGGAGAGCCATTGGGCAGTTGGAGGCAAGATGGCGGTTTAAGCCATCGTTTGTCTCCTGGCAGGAGAACAGATTCAACAAAGTGGCAGGAAAACTGAAGAGAGGTATGAGAGACAGGCCAGAAAGGCCATCCTTGCAACAGGCTGGCAGCTCCAATTTGCCAGCCCAGTCCAAGGGCTGACAGAACTGTATCCCACAATCATAAGACAGAGCACAGGGACACTCAACTCCCACGACACGGGTGCTTCGGAGGATCTATGCACTCTAGGTGTTTGGAGTGGTGCATCACGTGTGGAAGTCAGGGACAACTTTCAGGAGTCATTTCTGCCTACAACTGTTGTCTTCTGCTGGCTTTCTAAGCACAGGAGGCTTTTTGTCCAACACTGGCCCCCTTTGAGTCTTCTGGAAGGTGCGTAAGTACTATTCTCTTTATATCATGGTTCCATCTCTGTCCTTTACATCTTTGGAAGGGGTGTGAAGCCAAATGGTGCAAATGCACTTGTGTGTGTACATGTGTTGTGCACATGTGTGCATGTGTGAGCATGTGTGTGTGTGTGTGTGAGTGCAGCTTAACCTACAGTCTTTTGCTTGTTAGGCAATTTACCTAACTTGATAGGCTTTACCACTGAGGCGCAGTCCCAGTCCTCTTTCACTTTTTATTTTGAGATGAGGGTCTAACTAAAATGCCCAGACAGGTCTTGAACTTGTGATCCTCCTGCCTCAACCTCCTGAATAGCCACAATTAAAGGCTTACATCACCGGGCTCAGCTCAAATCTGTCATTCCTAAAGAAGTTATGGATTTTTGTGTGTGCTTTTTTAACGTGTGTGTGTGTGTGTGTGTGTGTGTGTGTGTGTGTGTGTGATCCTACCTCCACTACCAGATGTTTTAACATCTTCACAGAAAAGTCTTGAGGGAAGCTAGCAAGATGGTTTTGGAGTTAAAACATGACAACCTGAATTTGATCCCCAGGCCAAGATAGTGGAAGGAGAGAAATGACTCCTGAAAGTTGTCCCTGACTTCCACACGGGATGCACCACTCCGAACAAACACATGCACACAATAAAAAAAGGCAATTTCTTTTAAAAGTCAAGAGAAAATACAGAGTGTTTTAAAAGCAGTGCAGCATGAGTGAATTTGTTGTCTTTTTCACTTTTAGTTTTTTATTGTTTTGAATATAGTGTCTTCACAGGGAATATTCAAAGTTTTCTTGTTTAATTGCCTTCTGGAATTAATGAGAATATGTCACTCAGAATTATTCTGGGATAATTAGAGTAGTAGATTTTATTGTTGGAAAAACAAAATAAAGCTTAAGAAATGTAAGAAAAGGAAACATATACATGTTATTGTTAAAATATTAGTAATTAGTAATATTAATTAGTAATAAAAGGTATCAATTCATACCTTTGAGCTTTGTCCTTGTATTCATGTCTGTCTCTTCAACTACCTGCCTAACCTATTTGACACGAGTAATAAATACATATAATACTATATTTATATCATACTATATTTGTAGGCTTTTCACTTACTTTTTCACTCAATAAACCACAGATAATCTCCATCCTGTTTAATATTCTCCTTAAACAGAGTTTTTAGTTGTGGCAGCATACTTCCCTATAATTTTTAGTGAGTCTCCTACTATTGGCTATTAAGTTTGCGATGACAGTGGTCAATGGTTCTGCATTGAATGCAATCCTTCAAAAACATTTGTGCATAACTACCAATTATGCTTGGAATCCACATCAAATCCTATAATTCTTACGGATCTGAATGATGGCTCCCAGATCCAGGAGCCATCAGACCTAGTGTCTAATGTGGGCCGACTTCATTTCCCGTGTAGTAGAGGGGTGAGGGTCTCTGTGGCCCAGCAATCCCCTGCATGTGGGCTGTATACTTGTGCCATAGTCATTCCCAAAGACCATCACTTCCTAATGCTCTCCTGGGGAGGAGGCACACAACATGTGAACTGGGGACGCACAAACATTCAGATGGTAGCATTCATGTTACCGCTAAAAGGGAAATCCATTTAAGTACAAAAGGGAGCACATTCCTAGGGCCTTTTGTGGTGGTTCAGCTGGTATGTTTCTACCACTGTCCTTCAGAACAATTAGAACCTAGATGTGTCTGAAATCCCCCCATTTCTCCGTGCTGTGCATTACCTGCCTTTCAAATACGTTCTTGGTATAATTCTGCCACAATGGGGTAAGTTCGGAAAAGTTGCAATTGTGACTAAAATGTGGATCCTGAGGTTAGACAACTACCAGTCTGACCCCTTAACAGCTGTGTGACCACAGGCAAGGCTTCCTTGGAACTTCTGGTTCCTGTGTATCAATGAGAAGGACATTGGGTAGAAAGATTTTTGAAGGTGAAGGGAAGTTGATACTCAGATTTGGAAAACAACTTCCCATCCTTTTTTTTCTGTGAGAACCAAGGAAAATGAATCTTTTTTTTTTTTTAAACATTTATTTATTTATTTATTATGTATACAGTATTTGCTCTACATATATGCCCGGGTACCAGATCTCAATGTAGATGGTTGTGAGCCACCATGTGGTTGCTGGGAATTGAACTCAGGACCTTTGGAAGAACAGCCAGTGCTCTTAACCTCTGAGCCATCTCTCCAGCCCAGGAAAATGAATCTTAAAACCACCAAAAATACCCTCTATCTCAATTGCTCCTCTTCCTCATTTAGGATTGGGGGAGATGTCAAAACTTAAAATGTTAAAGATATTGGCTCTTTTTTCCTTCCTTACCAAGAACTAAGTCAGTTGGATCAGAGCTAAATTTACATAATTCTGTTGTTCACAGCTGCATAAAAAATGTAGTCTTCCCTTTTCATGGAGCCAGCTGTGTTTTATAACAGTCTATCCTCAACTCTAAACAAATAAAGTGGAGGAAAAAAAGAAAGCACAACTGTCCAGATCCATCCTAAATTGCTCTCAGTTTTATAGAACAATCCAGAAATAACTAACTCTGCTGCGCAGACCACAGAAAGAGCTAACCTGACGCTCAAATCGCATAGTAGGTCCTCAGCAGGGTGCTCTGCAGTCACAGCGTGAGCAGGCATGTTTCTCACCGACAGCAAACGGCAATGGAGGAGCGCAGCACCAATTTCAGCTAAGCACTGGCAGACCCTGTAGGGAGGGCCAGAGACTGACAGACGATTAAGTAAGCTGGTGTGATTTGAGTCCATCAGCTGAATGTATAGAACTTTTTCCTTCTAAATCATAGCTCTTGGAACACATCACAGTGGAACTGTGGAGGGATTTTTTTTTTAGCACCACTGCAGGCACTGCGTGTAATTAGCACTGCTGACAGCCGGGCCACGCTTTCCCATTTCCGTCTAGCTATGGGAATGGCTCCAAAGTCTTAGCATGTGTAACTGTGTCTGCTAAATGTCAAGATCGCAGATAGCACATCCAACTGTATGGCAATACACACACTATGCACTTGGCTGGTGTTGGCCTCATGCCTGCTGTGTGTAAGAAACCACACTGCAGGATAACCAATGGGAAAATGGCTTTTCTTGGGGCTAGGGAGATGGCTCGGTGGCTACAGTGCCTGCTGCATAAACATGAGAACTTGAATTTGGTCCCCAAAACCCACATAAAAGCAGCAGGCATGGGGCTGGAGGGATGGCTCAGCGGTTAAGAGCACTGGCTGTTCTTCCCAAGGACCCGGGTTCAAATCCCAGCACCCACATGGCAGTTCACAGCTGTCTGTAACGGCTGGGCCCGTGGTGGCACACGCCTTTAATCCCAGCACTCGGGAAGCAGAGGCAGGTGGATCTCTGAGTTCAAGGCCAGCTTGGTCTACAGAGTGAGTCCAGGACAGCCAAGGATACCCAGAGAGACCCTGTCTCGAAAAACCAAAACCAAAAAAACCGTCAAGGATGGTGGTACGCTTTTGTAACTCTAGCACTGGGGGGCAGTGGGGACAGAGGCAAGTGGATCCTAGTCATTGAGCCCAGCATTCAATGACAGACCCTTCCTTATCTTTTGAGATAAGGTGGGGAGTGAATAGAAGATAGCCTCCTCTCACACATGTACAAAAATGCATATGTGAGAACACACACATACATGCACACACATGCACATGCAATATTCACACTGGCTTGCATGTGCACATACGCCAACAAAATAAACACAACTCAGTGGGTTTCTTTTCTTAGACTATTACAAGTCTTGGAAAAGACAAGCCATAAACAAAAGCAAGGCAGGAGAGAACCTAAGCTCATTGAAATGACATCATTTGAGGTCCTCTATGATCTAGTGTCAAACTCACACTAACCCTGGACATCCCTGCTAAGCTCTCTGTTCAATGGTCTTAGGCTGGGGAGATGCTCTTCGATTTCCCATGGGCCTTTGTTCAAGTGATTTCTTTATTCTGTTCCCACACATGCAAAGCTTGTTTGTCCTTATGGCAGAGACACCTGGCCACACCCTCCGCTCCTGGGTCTGACCTCACAGCACTTAGCAGAGCCTGATAGGGTGCTTGTGATTTAAGGTCTCATCCACTCTCAAAGACACTGAGACTTTTTTATTCATCCCGAGTCAGCATAACAACAAAAATAGAGGCTATAGGATGAGATTCTGCAGTGTATGTTTTACTTCTGAGCCAGGTGCTGGCACGGCTGTTTCTCACACAGCAGGTAACAAGCATGAAGAGTAGGAGCTATGGTTGCTTACAGCTGCACTGACTGAAGCTTGGAACAGTCTCCTGACTTTTCGGATTTAAGTTCAGGAAGCCTCACCTTGAAGCCTATGTCTCTAACCATGATTCCATCTTTGTTCTCTTGCTGTGTCTAGCCAGGTTTCTTGTTCATAATAGTCTCCACAGGGCAGCTCCCTGACAGGACAGGGAAGCCCAGGGCAGCCTCTCCAACGTCATGCTGTAAGTAATAGTCACAAAGACTTGACAAATGCCACTGCTAGTGCCCACATCTTCTCTTGTACTTATTATCTAGGACAATGGTTCCCAACCTTCCTAATGCTGCCACCCTTTAATACAGTTCCTCAAAGGGTGAACCCCAACCATAAAATTATTTTGTTGCTCCTTCATAACTGTAACTTTGATACTATTATGAATTGTAATATAAATATCTGTGTTTTCTGATGGTCTTTAGGTGACCCCTATGAAAGAGTCATTCAATCCCCAAAGAGGTTGCCACCCCCAGGCTGAGATCTACTGATCTAGGACCCAAGGGCAACATTTGCCAATGGAAAAGTAAACATTTTGAACTTGTTTGCCACAAAAGAGTAGATTGTGGTTTAGTCAGTCCACACTCTTTGATTTGGGCAGTGACATGTCTCATCATGCAGCCCTACTTGGACCCAGGCTTTCATGTAGCGGCCTCTGTCTGACAGACTGATTGTAACAAGGCATCACCTCTTTGTCCCTCCTGACTAGCCCTGCCAATGTCCTCAAAGGAGCATGGGGTGGCTCACAGGCCTGTCCCCATGTGTTACCCTGCTCAGATCCAGACAGGCCTGTTTTTGTGACCACAAGTGGGTGGGTGGCCCTCTGCGGCATCCCAAGTGAGTGGGAGCAGGGCCAGAGGGCAGTTGGGTTGGAAAAGTTAGGAAGGGGAAGCGTGGGAGAGCTCTATCCAGACAGCCACCAGCCAGGCCAGCCAGGATTCCCCCTCCATTTCTCTCTGAGGTGTGAATAAGGTGAAAGCTGGAGGGTAGAGGGCTCCTCGGGGGGTCCTGAAGCCCTCCATATCTGTTGGTAGATAAGACAGCCTACTCTGCCTCTCCCTCTTCTTTGCCCCTTCAATCTGTGAGGGTCTATGAGGTTGGTAGCAGCTTGGGCTGAATGTCTCTACCAACTGTCATGCTAAAACATCACCTCATTGTAAGATATTCAGAGCTGGGTCCAGGAAGGCCCAAGGGGAGGTGGCTGGGTCATAAGGCCCTTGAACACTCATGGAGTGATGAGTTATTGTGTTATCTCCAAGGTAGGTCTTTAAAATGGGGGGGGGTGCCTTTTCCTTTCTTTCTTTCCTTCTTTCTTTGTTTTGGTAGTCTTTAATGCGAATTGTTCTCAAACTCACTATCTATCCAATAAAGATGACTTTGAATTTCTGACCCTCCTGACTGAGATGACAGGCATATGCCACCTCACCTCGGTTAGGAGGTCCTGAGGATTGAACCCAGGACCTTATACATGCCAGGAAAGCTCTCTACCAACTGAGCTACAACCTTTGCCTCCAGGGTAGGGCTTTTCCTTTGCGGTTTTTACATGTATTTGCTTCTTTATATGTGTGCACATGTCAGATGGCACATGTGTAGAGGTCAGAGGACAACTTGTAATAGT
This sequence comes from Lophiomys imhausi, assembly GCA_907164525.1. Taxonomy (NCBI): domain Eukaryota; kingdom Metazoa; phylum Chordata; class Mammalia; order Rodentia; family Muridae; genus Lophiomys; species Lophiomys imhausi. Next base: position 1,108,324 of record CAJQZJ010032362.1, on the reverse strand, counting down.
AAGTCTCTCCTTCTACCATGTAGGTCCTGGGAACTGACCTCAGGTCACAGGCTGGTTAGCACAAGGCTTTATGGTCTGAGGCAATTCACAGGGTAGGTCTTTTCAAACCATCACTCTGCTCTAACGCTGTTACGGTCTCTCTTGCCATCTGATGCCTTAGGCTGCCAATAACTCTGAGGAAAGAAGACAGTCCCCACTAAATGTGACCCCTTGACCTGGGACTTCCCACCCTCCAGAACCATGAGCTAAATAAACCTTCATTCTTTACACGTCACCCAGTAGGTGGCTCCATTTAGCAACAGAAACAGGTCTGCTCTGCTTCTTTCCTTGGCTTGAGCTTGGCTTGGCTCACCAGCCATGTAGGCATCTTTATATGTAACTCTGTATGCCATAGTTCACTTAACTTCCATGATTTTGGAAGATACACCAGAGAATGCACAGACAGACAGACAGATTGATAAATGAGAGATTGATGTTGGCTGATCTCATGTAGCACATCCTGATTCCCTGATGCTATCTATACTGCTGGGGCCCCCATGAAGGCTACACTGTGCATAAGGCTTCATGGAATTCTCTAAGGATCAGAAACAAGTACTGAGAAGATGGGACTCCTCTGACGTGCCCCCTCAGACCAGTTATATTTTGGTTCCATGGCCTCCTGGGGGCATCTGCAAGTGTCACTAGAGAGCCAATCCTCTATATCAAGACCAAGGGGTTGAAGTTCCAGTTGAGCTTCATTCAACAAAATCAAACTTTTATTACATTCCATGCAGCGTGGCTCTCCACTGACGAAGTCATTAATATAGGCCTGACTTCCTGACCTTGGTTGCCATGCTGTGAGACAGGACAATTAGAGAAGAAACTGCAGGAGGGGGCCTCATCCCCAAAGGGAAGGGTTGGCAGACAGACAGTCTGGCTAGAGGTCAGTGGGTCCATCCTCAGTGCCATGCAACAAAGAGACAGACTAGCAATCAAGGAAAAGAACAGGCAATCCTTGTCTCCCTGTGGACCTTCGCCAGGACCACTGAAGGGAGCTTACATGCACCTGGGGAGAAGCCGCTGCAAAAATCCCTATGCCCACAGTACTGTGGGAAGGAAGGACCCTAAATGTCTATAGGTACAGGGAGGCTCCGGAACAGTCACTGCTGTCAAAGACTTATATAAGGCTTTAATAACAATGATGAATGAGAGTTCCTGGGTTGAAAGAAGAGGCTTAAAGGAGAAGAGAAAAATGGGGGTCAAGGAGGTGACATCACCTAGCCCAGTTCTCACAAAAAGTTGTAATGAAACTCAAGACCCCAGGGACTTGGCTCCTACCCACCAGGTAAAGGGCTTAACCAGCCCAAAGAACAGATACTGGCACACCTACAGCACCATGCAAGAAAATGTACCCAGCACCGCTACTGCTTACTGGATGCCAGTTTCCACCTCTGGCCAGACCTAAAGTACTGTAAGTTGTAAATCATTTTGTGTGCCACTGAAGGAAAATGTCCCGTGTCCTGACTAGAGATATCACGCTGTGCATCTGAGGTGATGAAACATTAGGCAGCCCAGTGGGTCAAAGAGCCCAGCCTCTACTTACAAGCCATCTCAGCAACACCCTTTCAGTGTCTCCCCTGCGTATGCAGGAGAAGACACAAGGCTTAGAGCAGTCGAGTCTACACCCATGGCAGGTGACACAGCCAGGGAGCCACCAAGCCTGGATCTATCCTGTGTCCAAACTCCCTGCCCTAACCATTAAGCCGCATTGTCATTTGTTCCTCTTAGGCTTGGCAAACAGAAACCACAAAGGAGCCACCAAACTGTAGGAAAAAGGAAACCCCATTTGGTGTTAAGTCCTTTCCCATCCTGGCTCACTTGTGCCTAGGCTCATTTCTCATTTCAGGTTTCCTGGGATTTGCGCATCTGTCCTTGGGTTGTGGAGTCAGGCAACTTCTGCAGGAAGATCTTAGAGCTATGGCTTTTTGCTTCCTGGTTCATAAGTTTGCTTGGGATAGGTCTTTCTTTTTCTGACCCATCTCTTCACTTCCCAAACCTCTACTCGTTGTTTGCGCCAGATTTCATGGCATCATCCTTAACCTTGACCTTCATCCTTCCCACTTCTTCCTTGCCTCCTCCCATCTCCCTCATCATCTTAACCCTTAGCATCTCCCTGCTTTCTTCTAAAGCCTTATTCATGTCTTAATCACTTCCTGGCCCATTCACACTTGCATCTCATGAGAAGTTTCCTGGAATTCCTGCCTGTTAAGATGACATATGGAGTGAGAGAGCTGCAATGAAGAGATGTCTGTGTGGGGGGGAAGACATTTGAACATGTCTTCTTGCTCTCTTTGTGGCCCCCTGGCCTCCCCCATTGACTCTGGGTAACACACAGACAAGCACCTCTTGGCTTCCAACTCCAGACGTCATCCTGTATCTCTTCACCCTATGCCTTGACCTCCTGGCTCTCCTTCCCCAGTTTCCATGGTGAGAAAGGTAATTACATCCAACCAAGTCTTCCCCATCTCTTTCACACACTCTTATTCCCTCCCTTCCCGGCCACTGACTCACCCTTTCCTACCACACCTCTCTCAAAACCTTCCCCAAGATGAAGAATGGGAGTTGGCCCTCTCTTTCTCTCCCTGTCTCTCTCCTGATTTTACTCCCTGCTTCAGAAAGACAATAAAACCATGGCATGGAAAGACTTTCTAACTGGCCAGGCCTTTCTATTGGAAATGCCTGCTCCCTCCTACACTGACCTTCTCCTCCCTCAGCTTCTCCCAGGGGAAACCGTTCTTACCACACTCTCAGCTGAGCTCAATTCTCTTACATGATCCCACCAGGAGGAACTTTGAAACCCTCGCCATTTCAATATCCTTATTGATATTATTTATCTGTAGTACTGAAGTGCAGACTCACCTCAATGCGGGTGTCTCCTAGGTTGTAAGTTCTGGGGTGGGGGGGGGGACAGAGATACTTGCTGTACTCACCCTCCCCACAGGTCCAGGAAGCCTCCGAAAGCACATGCTGAGGACTCGTGCACTGAGGACTGGGGTGCAGCTCAGTGGTACAGCGTTTGTCTAATGCATACAAGGCTCTGGGATAGACTCCCAGAATCCTCAGTACCAACTTTAAGGAAGAAGAAATAAAAAGAATTCCCAGTCACCACTGAGACTATATGTCCATTTAAGACTGGAGCGTCATGATGAGCATTTATACAGACCCTACTGTGAGTTGAGTCTTGTGTGAAGCATGGCAAACAAAAAAAACCAAAAAAACAAAAAAAATCTCTGACTTCTTAAAGCTTGCCTTCTAGGAGAAAATACCATTTTTAAGTAATTACCTTGTTACCTGCCTAATATTGGACTGTTGTAACTATATTAGAGACAAATATTTGTTTGTTGTTGTTTTAATTTGAAACAAAGTCTCATGTACCCCCTGATCTCAGACTCACTTGTTACAAAAGGGTGACCTTGCCCCTCTTGAGTGCTGGGACTATGCACGCTGTGCTGTGAGGTGCTGGGAACTGAACCCCGAGAGCCTTATGCATGCTAGGCATGTACAGTGCATTCCCACTCCCAACGTAGTGAAATAGCAGACAGCTAGGAATCTAGGGAGAGAGAAAAAATGAAATTAGGGTGTTTCAAAAACAGGTTTCTAGAGATATACTTCACACATTACAATTCACCATTATAAAGTATGCAACTCTGTGGCTCCTAGGATATTTATACAATCATGAAATTATTGCTACTATCTAACTTAGGGACATCTTCAAAAAATATACCTATTAGTAGCTATTTTCTTTTTTTTTATTCCTTTACTCCCTGGCAATAACCAATTTGCCTTCTATTTCCATGGATTTGTCCATTCTGGGCACGTCATATACGTGGAATTCTAGGATGTGTGACTGATGTTGTTCACACTACAGTTCACCATGCTGTGGCCTGTAGCAGAACCTAGCTCCATTTAATGGCTGACTAATCCATCACATAAAGGTACTTCACCATTTTAATGAGTAATTCTACTAACAGTAGCCAACTCATTTTATGTGAGCATATGCCCTACTCTCTCTTGGGTATGTATTTAGGTGTGGGATTGTTAGATCATATGTTAACCCATGCTTCATCACTGAGGAACTGCCCACCTTTTCCAAAATGGCCACACTATTTTGTACTCTCCACAGCACTGTACAGGAGCCCCATTTTCTCCACATCCTAGTCAACACTTCCTACTCTCCACCTTTTTCTTTGGAGTCCTCTTAGTAGGTAAAACATGGTGCAGGGCTTTGGATTTTGCATTTCTTTGGTGGCAAATGATGCCACGCATCTTTGCATGTGGAGATGAAAGCATCTGAATTATGTTTACGAGGCAGGTCCTGACTGGGGTTTACAGCATAATACCTGCAAGGTGTCAGGTCCTCCATTAGCTACAGCTCTGCAAGAGGAATGTTTACAAAGCTGTATACTTTCATCATTCCTCCCCATCATGCTGCTTGTAAACTGTATCCCAACCCTCAGACATTAAGGCTAAGATGGTGAACCTATATCACTGGCAACAGGGCACAAAGAGGGACACAGAACAAAGAAGACAGTTGACTCAACGAAGGGCTTTGCACTCAGCTCAGGTGGTCTGAGAAACAGCTTGCACTCTCATATCACATGAGGATGAGGCCTGGCAGATACAAGTTGGAGTTCCTGCCACTATAGGGGGAGGGGGAGGGCAATGACTATCTGCTTCTGAAGTTTAGAACCAAAGATGAGGTTGTAGAAGAAATATGATGGAGGTTGTTCTTAAGCTATGCAAACATCCTGATGACTTGGGGGCACACTAAAGACCAACTCATCCCGATTTGTGGGTCACAGGGAGTGCCGAGGTTGAAAGTGAGTGGGTGTTTTCTGATACTGTTCCCACACGATTTGAGCCAGAGGCCACTGTGGAGTGACCCTACAGTAGGGTCAGGGACAGACCTTCTGGGTGGGGAGGCAAAGCCCCATAGCCAGAAAGAGTTGGTCAGCCAAGGAGCCGCCCTCAGTCCCAGCACAGCCAAGAGAGACCAACAGCCCCAGTTTGAGTCATAAAGGCAGAAAAATGGGCAGACCGAGACAGGCAGTGGGCCTGGAGCAAGGACCCTGGAAGGCCTTCTTGGAGGACAAATTCTTCTCCCTTGGAGAGGCAGAGGGACTCTGACCCCTCTCCCCAAGGCGAAGCTGGAGAGTCTGATGGACAACTTGTAGCCTATGAAGATAGATGATAGGCTAAATGTTTTTAATCCATCCAACAGCCTGAGTACAAGAAACAGGAGCCATGTTATACAGTGAGCCCAGGGACCTGGTTTTAACCAGCTGGCCCAGCAGCAAGTCTCCTACACCATGCTGATGGGGTGGAATGTCTGGTTAATGTTGATGTTCTCAGCCATTTTCAGGGACAGCTGGAGTCAGAGGAGACTTTAAAGCCAAACAAAGCAAAACAAAGCAAAACAAAGCAAAACAAAGCAAAACAAAGCAAAACAACCCTCTCCTCTCGGACCAACAAAACCAGCTTGAAGTATGTGTCTTTGTTGTCTCTGGTGGCCATTCTTTCAGATAGACGTATTTGAATGGGCTGTGCTCGAAGAAACATTGGTCCTCTATGAGCAGCTTGCGTGGCTTTTAAGACCTTACTTTGTCCCAAATGCTAGGCCAGCTTGCCCTCTGTGCCCCGAGTCCTCCCGGCAACCCTCTGCAAGCAGACTTCATGGACATTGAAACTGGAACTTTGGTGAGGTCTCCTGGGATCTGGGTAAAAGATTGGGCCAGTATTAGATTTAACTGAAGAGGCTGGGCACTTAGCTGCTATGTACCCTGCCTCTCTGTGTTCTGCTAAAAAAAAAAAAAAAAAAAAAATTACCCATAGGGCTAAGTGAGAGCTGTTCCTTAAAGACAAATACAAAAATACTTCCATTTGTAAAGTACATACTCGTTTCACAAACAAACAAATAACGTGGCTAATCCAGGTGGTAGAGATTCTGAGAACTTATTTCTTACTTCAGCCATCCTCTACACACGCAAGCCAATACTGTCTGCATCAACACTTCAGCAGTGTTGGTCTTGTAACTGTTCCTGGAAGACACCACACTGAGCTCAGCTCACATACTTCTACCCATGCATGCCTGTGTCCATCCATCCACACATCTGTCCAGTTTTTTCATCTTACAGGTTTTTAAATTCCTCTACTCCAGGCACTTGCAACCCAAGTGATCAGTAGGCTTCCCCTGAGGAACACAATCAAAAAAACCTCCCACCCTTTCGGAAACAGTATGTACAGATACTAGGAAAGCGGCTCTCTGCACCCTACCCTTCTCTTCCTTCTAGGATAGGTGTGCATGCCACTCTTCAAGGAATCTTGCCTGTTGGTCTTACTTTTTATGCCTGCTTGGTCCCTTGGTAGTGAAAAGAATGTCTTCCAAATGCAATCTCCTGTTTTTCTTTTTCTGCCTTTGATGATGATAAAGTGTGTGTGTGATGTGTGTCTGTAGAGTGCAAGGGCCACAGCTAACCACAAGGGCATCTGTCTCCAAGGCCTGACTCATCTCTGGTACCTGATCTGCTGCTTGAACAAATAAGAGTTGCTGTATTCATTCAAGCCAAGCGGCTAAGTTTGGGCGTGGCCTCTAAGCAATGAAAACTAAAAGCAGAAATGTGATCAAAGGTAAGGTATGATCAGATCTGTGGTTTACAAGGAAAAGGCTGTCAGTGCTGTGGACAAGGTCAGAGGTATAACAAGAAGAAGGAACGTAGAGGCAACTTCCACAGGTCAGCTGATAATTCATTGGCCTGAGCTACGACAATGGTGGCAGGGGGGGGGGGGGGGGGGGGATGATGATAGGTGGATCCTGACAAGATCCCCATGAATAGTCAGAGACAGGAAATGTGGCCACATCTGCACTGTGAGTGACTTTGCAAGCACTGTACTCCCATCAATCAAGAGGCTAAGGCAAGAAGGGGAGGACAGTGGGCGTTTTTCAGGTTGGGCAGGGCTCTCCCTCCTCTCCAGGAGTGAGTCCTTGTTGACCACAGTATTTTCTTAATACCCCCCCCCCCTTAGACCCGCATGCTGCCTAAGGAGGCTCCTTGGAGGTGTTGGGTGGTGGTGGAAGCCGTGACTCTAGGGGATCAGGGTGAGGGGCGAGACCAAATGTGGGAGACATGGTTGTCCCTGAGGTTGACAAGGGCACTCAGAGAATATATGTTATTCATAAAGACTCCCTAGGACAGGTGCCTGAGACTGTCACACTTCAAAGAGTGGCTAAAGAAACAGAAGCCAGGGTGCGGCATTATGAGAAAAAGCCAGAAGCCATAGTTATTGGAGAGACTAGAGAAAGGAGAATTCTTTGAGGTAGGACTCAAAGCTCTGGGCCCACTATGCCAACTTCCTTCAGGAGGCTATGAGGGGAGGCAAACAAGAGAACCCTGGGAGAAGGCATCAGGGGCAGGGACTTTCCACAGGAGCAAAGGGAGTGCAACAGAGCTGTGGGGAGAGTCACGACACCCTGAAGTGTCAGTGACATCTCAGGGTTGGAGAGGCTCCAGATGTGGAGAGTGACAAAGTTAAAGTTGAGTTCTTCTCACCCACTCATCCACTTCCTTGAGGAATTCATTCCTTCAGATTTCATACAGATCTGTGTTTAGAAAACACAGATGACTTCTGAGGCAGTCATGAGACAATCCCACACCCATTGCTCTAAAGATCCCATTTTCTCTACTCTCAGATGCTCACCTATGACCATCACATAGCTCGGCTAACTCACCTGGTTTTCGTAAACATTTATTTATTATTCCAAGTTACGTCTCCATTACCACCCCCTCCCTCCACCCTCTCCTGGTCCCACCCATCCCATCTCTACGGTGTGGGGTGCCTCCGTGTATCAGCCCCGCTCAGTTCGTTAGTCACATGAGGTCTAAGAGCTTCCTCTTGCACAGGAGGCCTACATGGCAGCTCCACAAGGGTGGAGTGTCCCACTGACAAGTAACCAAATCCATGTTCCTGTTCTTCTGGGTCTATTGATTGTAGGATGGTTATCCTGTACTATAATGGCAAAAATCCAGTTATAAGTGAATAGATGCCATGTGTATCTTTCTGAGTCTAGGTTAGCTCACTCATGATGAGCTTTTCTAGTTCCATCCATTTGGTTGCAAATTGCATGATTTCCTTGTTTCTGATGGCTGAGTAGTATTCCAGTGTGTAAATAAATGTACCACAGTTTTTTTTTTTTCCCATTCTTCAGTTGAAGGACATCTGGGTTGTTTCCAGTTTTGAGCTATTACAAATAAAGCTGCTATGAACATAGTTGAGGAGATGTCCTTGTGGATTTGGTGAGGAATCATTTGGATGTATACCCAGCAGTGGTATGGCCAGACTGATTTCCATAGTGGTTGGACAAGCTTGCACTCCCACCAGCAGTGGCGGAGTGTTCTCCTTTCTCTGCAACCTCACCAGCATGTGCTGTCTTTTGAGTTTTTGATCTTAGCCATTCTGACAGGAGTGAGATGGAATCTCAGAGTCCTCTTGTAACTCACTTCTTTTAACACTCCATTACGGATGCATTGTGGTTTCGGTAATCCCACCCCCACCCTCACCCCCACCCCGCACACAGCTCTGCAGTGATCTTCATAGGGCATCTTAGCGCGTCTGTATGAGCTCTTCTATAGAAGTTCTTCACACTGGCCTTGCTCACCACGGTTCTGCACACAAGTGTGCAGTTTCCCAAAAGGGCTCTTTGAATTTATCCACTCTCCCATGAAGGACTGGGACCTAGGAGTGCAGGGAAGAAAATATACCCCAAGGATGCTTGTATGTATTCAATGATAACAAGGGTCTTAAAGTCTTCCAACTTGATGACTGAACCATTTTCTTTTTAATCAAGATGTAGGCTGTAGGTGGTGTGTTTAAGCAAAAGTAACCTTGATTAGCTTAAAAAATATAGTCCAGATGGAAACGCCTCTCAAGGACATAAAATAACAGTCTGCCTTCTCAGTCTGACTCTTCTACACCCAGGCAATATGTGAAGGAGACACTGACTCCTCACGACTTTCTTAGACTGTTAAGTGTGTGGCATGCTATTTGTTCACAGATTTTAGTGCTATCAAAGGTTCAAGGCCATTAAAATGTTTTGTGCACATGACAGTATCCCTGGGATTTGGCATTAAACATGTGAAGTCATCAGTTTAATTATATTTTCACAAGATTATCTTTGGCACAGAGTGGGGAAAACCTCTCTGTTCCCTGCAGAGAACACAAAAGCATTCCGAGAAAAAACAAAGACCAAGCGCAAAGGACCCCTGGCTCTCACTGTGGAGGTGGCGCACTTGTCTGAGAGCACCCTCTTCTGGCCCTGGGCTCCACTGCACTGACCCAAGTCCAGTCAGGGTTTTTCAGAAGGAGCCTGATTTTCAGCTTTTGGAAGGCAGCACCAGCTCTCCAACCAACACAACATCAGAACATCAGTGGCCCTTTGATTTTCTAATTCTTAAGCCACTGAAACCCCAAGGTGTTCTCTTTTGAAATTCATGCTGCAGTTTCAGGTGGGCAGGGCTCCACCTCGTCTCCAGGACGGAATCCTTGATGACAACTGTATATTTATTTGTTAAATACCCTCCTTAGATCTAAGTTAAGCCTTCAGAATTCCATTTACATTTGTTAATGGCCAGGAAGAAAATCCTTAACTCTGAATATACAGGAAGTAGATCTAGAAATCAAAGCAGAAGAACGTAATGCTATGTATTACCCATCGCGTGTGGGCAAAGTGTGCCTGGGACTGAGGTTTTCTGACTACTTTGCAAAGTTGGCAGCCTCTACTTTCCTGTATTCATCTAGTAATATTTTCTGAGTACCTACTGTGTGACAGGAAATGTGCTAGGAACAGCTCTTGGCAGCAGGCAAGCTGTGAACAGCGTGACTTTGCACATTAGGTGTGCTAATTGGGGAGGAGTTTATTGTGAAGTACTTGGAAATCTACAAGCATCCTAACTGCTTACGGAAGCCTGGGTGTTCATCTGTCCTGTGCCATGACTGCTCAATTTAGCTAGGTTAATCCTTGCAGTTCCGAAGTGGCTTCCTTCTAGCATCCTTAAAGGAGGCTACTCAGTCCCCCAAGGACCATGCTCAGGGTTTGTTGTGATGGGAGAGAGGAGCCAGCATGAAAGAAAACAACTTTTCCAAATAACTGTTTTCCCTGGAGCTCCAAAAGCAGAGCTGAGGCCCTGACCCATTTGGATGTGGGAGTCTGTGGTTACCTGCCACTAACTCCATACATCCTGCTGGGTGAGTCCCAGACCTGTAACCCTCTGCTCCTGCCTGGATGCCTGGCCCTGCTCCTCCTGCTCGTCCGCCAGGCCAAAATGAAGCCTCCTTCTTTCTTTCTCATTCAGGGGCCCATCTGGCAGACAGAGGTAGAGACCCCGGCTGTGCTAGCCAGGCCTCAGTATGCATGGAGTAGAAGACAGCAGATGACAGTACTGGCAGATGGTCTAGATAATGTCGTGCAAGAGCCCAGGCAAGACCAAGGGCTGTAAGGAACCAAATCCCATACAATATCCACTGAGTGTTCAACAGCTGCTTCTGCCCAGTCCTACCGTAGACTCCAGCTGGACTCGGAAGGGCAGAGATGCTCTCAGATTTACAACCACAATACTGATGCTTCTTGGAGAAAACTGTGTGTCTCACAGCTCAGCGAGCTATCTCTCTCTTCAGCATCAGTAGACCTGGCTTTTTAAGAAACCTACCATTCTCTCTAAAACCATTCCACTTACTTTCCAAGACATCTGGAAGAGGGCTGTGATTTGTAGGGTTGTTTTATCAAAAGTTCCAATATTCACTTTCTGAAGCCCCAGTGTTCAGTTAAGCCCAGCTCATGCAGTCCAACTCTGCAAATATTTGTGGAGCTGAGCACTGTGTTAGGAAAAGACCTAGACGCCGCCCTCAGGAAACGCACAGCCTGGGTGAGTACGAGGAGAGGTTGCCACAGCAGGGAGCACTTCTGTAGAGTTACTGTCTGGAGGGACAACCAGATGTTAATTGGAAAATTACTCAAATAAAAGGAGAATTTGAAGTCTGGCGCGCTGTGGACGAGACACAGGTGGTGCTGTACGGGTTTGGTGGCGCAGCTGACTGGGGTGGGGGAAAGAAGGTGATTTAGTTGTATGTGGTACAGGCACCAGGAGGACAGAAAGGTGGCAAGAGGCCACAGAGTATAACTGTAATAGTTCCATATCATTGTGACCCAATACCTGGCTAGAAACCGCCTAAGGGAGGAAGGGCTTACTTTGGCCTGAGGATTAAAAGGGGATATAGTCTATCCTGAGAGCCCGAGTGTGAGGCAGCTGATCATATTCTGTCAGCGGTCAGAAAGCAAAGAGCTGACAGGAGGTGGAGCATGGCTCGCATACCTCAAGGCCCACCCCAAAGGACCCACTTCCTCTTGCAAGGCTCACCTAAAGATTCATAACCTCTCAAAACAGAGTCACCCACCAGGGACCAAATGTTTAGACACATGAGCCTAAGAGAGACATTTCACATTCAAACTACAACAGTAGCTAAGGGGCCAGAGGAAGGCTGGTATGGCTGAAACACAAGGTCAGCAAAGTCAGCCACGAAACCCCAAAAGGGTGTAGTTGATGGTGGTCTTCACTTCCCTGAGCTCACTTCTCCCTCTGGAGATCCATCATGTGGAATGGATGAGCCTTACTACCCATTGGTCTCTGATGTTAGCACCATTCTTACCCACGTTCACCAGCCGGAGCCTGCAGGGAAGGACCTACCAGGCTAGTGGGTTTACATGAATGTGTGGGCACCAGGCCAGGAGGTCTCAGAAGCCGTGGAAATTAGCGTAAATGTCTGTAAAGGTAACCACTGGTTTTTCTGGAGACATTCTGAATGAATGACTGGTTGGTCGGCTGACCACAAGATTCAAAAAATAAAAAAAAAAAAATTTAAAAATCCAAGAGTTTATCCTGAATACCCAAAAGGAAAAAAAAAAGGACGATGGTGGGGGAGGAGAGAAGGACAGAACCTTTCAAGAGAAGAAGGCTATAAAAGGAAAATTACACTGAAGGAAAACAAACCTTATTTGATGTGAACCCATTTTTGACTCTGTCTGGAAATCCAGGCCAGAAGGAAGTGGAGGGGACAGGGAGTGAGCAGAAGAGCCTAGGCTGAACCATCTACCTCTGGAGTAGGGGTGAGCTCGTGTGTGTGTGTGTGTGTGTGTGTGTGTGTGTGTGTGTGTGTGTGTGTGTGTGTGTGTGTGTGTGTGTG
>CAJQZJ010032362.1:1057584-1096044 GCA_907164525.1 Lophiomys imhausi | reverse complement strand
TGTGTGTGTGTGTGTGTGTGTGTGTGTGTGTGTGTGTGTGTGTGTGTCTGTGTGTATGTCTGTGTGTGTGTGTGTGTGTGAGTCTGTGTGTATGTCTGTGTGTGTATGTGTGTGTGTGTGTGTGTGTGTGTGTGTGTATGTGTGTACATGCTATGACAGGGCATCGTAAAGGCAGCACCCATATGACAGCCATCGAGATTCAGACAGACCCAGGCTCCTGGGGTTACACATGCCGGCTCAGTGCTGTCGGGGGGGCAGAGCATGCAATATAGTCTGGGAGGAGCATGAGGGATCACTGTGAGACTCTAGGGGGCACATCTGCTTCCACAGAGGGTCACTGTGCTGTGGATGGGATGACCCACTGGGTGAATGATTGGTAACAGATCCCTGCTCTCTCCAGAGTAAGGCTGAACACTCGCACTCACAGCTGACAGCACCAGTTCTGCAGCACATTGGAGAAGCACTGGTTATTTCTGAGCGTCACGGGCCTCTGAATTTCTCATCAGGAAAGAAAGGCACCCTCGTAATTTCAATAGCCCTCCATCAAAATATTGACATTAGTAAGAGGCAACATTCATCCATGGTGGGAGTACATTGTTTACCTTCTTGGGCGGGACACATCAAACGCAGTCATGAGCTCCACAATGAGCATGGGCTGCTGTACAAGGGTGGTCCCAGAAGATGACAGAGTGTGGGGATGTTGTAACTGTCTTAGTTTGCCCAAATAGTCTCTATGTTGTTTGTGTGACAAAGCATCCTTGGGACACATTTCTCAAACCATATCCCTGTTGTGAAATGAACATTCGTATTAAGACCTCTGAGGTCAGAGTCTCTGGGTGGATGTCCCACAGAGACCCCTTCCTGGACATGTGACCTTGAACAATAATTTAAGCCCCTGGGGCTTCAGTTCTCATCTGTAAAGTAAGACTGCTGATAGCATCTACATCATGGGCTTAAAAAGGACGACATACTAAAGGACACTCGCCACTCAGGAGAGTACCTGGTACAAAGCAGTCACTAAATATCTGTAATGGCTGTTACCATGGAGTCTTTTGGCTTTGCTTCCCATTACCCTGCTAGCCAGTCCAGGAAATGGAGTTGAAAAAGATGCTAAAGGTCCACATGATAGAATATTACTCGTCACTAAAAAAGTCATGCACTATCAAGTTACAAGAAAGTGTGGAGGCATTTTAAAGACTCATGACCAAGAGAAGCCAATTGGAAAGGCTGCAGGCTGTCTGATTTCCACCATGTGGTTATCTGGGAAAAGTTAGAACCATGGAGGTAGAAAGATGTCCAAGGCCACCCGCAGTTAGGAAAGAGGGAAGGATAAATCTGTGGATAAGGAAAGATTTTTCTCAGGTAGGGAAACCAGCTGTGTGACAGCACAAGGGTAGACAGCTGTCATTCTGTTTGTCATAACCTTTAGAAGGTATAACACCAAAAGGGAACCCATCATAAACTTCAGACCTGGGCAGCGATGTGCTGTCAGCATAGGTTCATGGATTTTAACAAATGTGCCACTCTAGTAGAAGGTGGTGACTTTGACAAAGGCTTGGGGGGGCGGTGCAGGGAGAGGGAACTTGTACTTCCTGCTCAGTTTTGTTGTGGCCTTGAAACTGCTCTTTAAAACAATCAAGCCTATTAAGTAAAAGGAAAAAAGTCTGAGTCAAGTTATAAAATGGACATATATTGACTATCAAGAGTTCAGGTGCCAGGCATGGTGGAGCACATCTTTAATCCCAGCACTTGGGAAGCAGAAGCAGGTGGATCTCTGAGTTTGAGGCCAGTCTGATCTACAGAGTGAGTTCCAGGACAGCCAGGGCTACACAGAGAAACACTGTCTCAAAAAACCGAAAAAGAGTTCAGGCAAGAACAGTTATAGGAAACCAGGTATGTTGGTGTATGCCTGTAATCTCAGCACTTGGGAGGTAGAAGTAAAGGATTAAAAGTTCAAACCCAGCCTGGACTGTCACAGACAAGCAACTGTAAGTATCTCTCCTCTATTATCATTATTGGCCATGTAAGTTCTAGGTTAAATGTGAAAGAGAGGAGAAGAGAAACCAAGAGGTGTGTGAACATTCAAAGAAGGCAAAACACAGATGACAGAGCTCTGTCATAAACAGCCCCATGCTGAGAAAATGCAAAGGAATCGGCCACCAGGAGGCATGGAGGGGAGCACAGCAAACAACTGGGCAGACTCTGCAGTAGCGGTACCTGCCTATCTGCTGGACAGAAAAGGGTAGAGCAAATGTCCTTCCTCATGACAGGAAGCAAAAACAAAGAGAAGGTGGGAAAATGGGAAGTCCCTCTGCCCTACATTTGTGCTCAGGGGAAAACAGAAATATCAGAAGTTACTCAAACAGGGAAGAGAATGAAGAAGGCATGGTTCCTGAAGTCTGCTTGTCTGGTGATCGTTGTATAAAAAAAAACACCTACATGGGCCCATGTTCCAAGAAGGCCCAGGAGAACCAGTGGCAGTTATTGAAGTAAATGTGAGTGAGCCAGATGTTGTGCCTCAAAGAGGCAAGCATGTCCAAGTTAGCAACCATCCAGAAAAGGGTGGGTGCATAAATGATCTTGCTGGCTTGACAGCTGTTTCATCAAAAATGTCATGGTGAAGACGCTCACTGTCTCTTGACTGCTCTGTGGCCTCAGACCCACATCCCTCTGTCCAAGGGACATCCCTCATCTCTGTCCTACAGATGGAGCAAGCTCAGCCTGCCAATTTCATAGCATTTATCCCTCGGGAATTCTGCATTCTGCTGGGCCAAGGCTTCTGAAATTGAACATGCTTATGAATCACCTATGAGTCACCTGAGGCATCCTGGGAACTTCGGAATCAAGGAGGACCCCTTCAGTAGGAGTGGCATCAGAAATGACATCTGAGCAATGAGGGGGCCAACGAGCAAAGAGCTAAGAGACAAAGAGTATCCAGGGTTCAGGGAATAGTGTTTAGGGTACAGGGAACAGCAACTGTCTAGATGCAATCTGGAGAGGCAGGGAAAGCTGCAGTATGGGTAGAACACCCCGTGCAAGCAGGGAAAGAAGAATGGTAGGGCCAGGAAGAGCCCAGGAGTGGCTCAGGACCACTGGACACACATCCCGTCACTAAGCTACACCCCCAGTGTCCATAAAAGCATTTCTGAGCAAGCAACGGGACATAAACTATCTCAAGAAAATTGATCCAGGAGCACAGGGATTGCAACCAGGTGCCCAGGGGGATGGTGGCAGTCGCGGAGGGGATAGAGGAAGGCAGAATGATGACACATTTTGGAGACAGACCCTGCTGAGGAATTGGATGAGAAGAAGTGAAATTCTCTCTGGGTTTCAGGCTGAGACACTGGAAACATTTACTAAGAGGTGAAATATTGGGTAAAGAAGAGCCTGGGAATCCAACAGTTCCACCACATAAAGATAAGTAGTGTGTTTTCAAGCTGGAGTGCCAAGCAGAATGTAAAGTCTGGCTATAAGGGATCTTTCCACCCTTACCACATGCCCATGGAATTGTGAATGCCTCAAAGTGGACAGTTTTCTCTTTCTCTTCGTGTTTCTGGTGCTTTTCCTTTCTACATAGTGACCTTTGCCTAATCCACTCGCCACTCTTTTTTTTTTTTTTTTTTTTTTTTGGTTTTTCAAGACAAGGTTTCTCTGTGTAGCCCTGGCTATCCTGGACTCACTTTGTAGACCAGGCTGGCCTTGAACTCACAAAGATCCGCCTGCCTCTGCCTCCCAAGTGCTGGGATTAAAGGCGTGCGCTACCACCACCCGGCTTCACTCGCCACTCTTAAACCCTAATCATGAATACACACCAGTTCACATTACTTTACTCCTCAAATAACCATCCTGTGAGGACTCCTATTAAAACTAGAGACCAAGGATCTAGCTCAGTCCATAAAGTGTTTATCTAGCATTCATGAATCTCTGGGTTCAATCCCCAGCACCACATCAAACCAGGTATGGTGGAACACATCTATAATCTCGACACTTGAGAAGTAAAGGCAGAAAGATCAAGAGTTCAAGGCCAGCCTCAATACATAGCAAGTCAGAGGCCAGCCTGGGTTTTATGAGACTCTCAGCAAATAGACAAGCAACAGAATCAAACCTAGATGCCAGGTGGAGTGTGGTAGTGGATTCTTCTAATATCAGCACTTGGGAGGCTAAGATGGAAGGGTGAGAGAGAGTTCCAGGCCTCTGTAGGCTACACAGGGAGACCCTGTCTCAAGAAACAAAACAACTCAAAATTTAACTATGAGACTCTAGCTGTCTATTCTTCAACCACCTCAGAGACCTGAGAGGGATAAATATATCTGTTTATATAGGAAGTGCAGGGCCTGCAGCTTCCAAAACTAAGAAAGGACATACCAATGACTGCCTGGACAGTTCCCATTTTCTCTCCATACATTCCTGCATCAGTCTTCAGCCTTTGGGTCCTGTTTCTCTGACAGACATTTGTTGTAGAGCAGGGATTATGAAGGACTTACCTACCCTGTCTTGGCAGAGTTAGGCTGTCGACTTCCCTGCTACCAAGTTTTGTCCTTTTTGGACAGCAGTCTGTCTGCAGTTGGTGCAAGGGGTTTTTTCATGCCAAGAGATAGGCTTGCCACTAATTCCACCATCTTACAGTGGAGGTTCTTCGATGCTTATCTTCTACTTGGAATAGAGTAGGGGGTGCTGTCGGGCGCTGATATGTCTCGATATCAAAAAAAAAGAAAAAAAAAAGAAAAGAAAATCTTAATTTAAGATAACATCTTTGAATGCCATATTCTGCAGATCTCTTGGGGTGTTTGAAGATGCCCTATCCATCTCTTGTATTTAGATAAGCAAATGTTGCTTGTCTCTTAGCAACTTGATTACTGGGTAGTTTACAGAATATCTGTGATAGACTGTCATAGTAGCTAACAAAGTGACATGTTTGCATGACTAGGAGTTTGTTTTACTTAACTATCCTAGACCGTTTTAGACAGTTGGTATCAAGAGGCCAGAGCTTCACATTTTATTTTTAAGTATCTCTAGGTATGATACCATTAGGAAGCGTTACCTTTAATTTTGTATCAATATACAAAGATCTATTCAATTGTGGTTAAATATACTCTTAATTATGTATCAATATACAAAGATCAATGCCTATGTAGCCCAATACAATCTTAATATTACATCCATATACAAGGGTCAATACCATTGTGGCCAACTGTAATCTTAATTTTAAGTTGTTTAGGAATCAAGAGGGTGTTATAGATCTAAGAAGATATTCTTAAAAGTGTGTTGCAAGTTAATATGAATGTTGAGTCAGATATAGACCTTTAAACTCATGGAGATGGTTAGATAGTAGAATGTTAAAGTCAGGGGCCAAATATGTATAAACTGGACATTGGGAAGGTATACTGGGCCATTTAACTCTCATAAATGTGGCATATTTATATCTGTTGTTTTGTACAATACTTACTGTTATAAGAGAAGGAACCATCTGTTGGACTGAAAGGGGAAACTTCTGGGGGGAAGAGGGTGGAAGGGCGGGATAGGAAGGGGGAGTAGGGAGGGGTTTGTGAATGAGATGTAACTTGAAGAAAAAAAATAAAGTATTTATAAAAAAAAAGAAACAAAACAAAACATCTAGATGCATTGTTTGTGACATGTCAAATAATTCTCTATGAGAATTATTTATGCATGTTAATAATCTATATTGGTTAAAGTCCTAAAATGTGGGGCTTTGAACCTCTTCCATAATTTACTTTGACAATATCTTCCATGCTACACAAAAATGTGCTCACCATAGAGAGGGCTCCATATAAAATATGGTGAGAAAACGAGCCACAAGTGAGGAGGTGGCTTTGTCCCGAGGTGACTGTCAGGTTAATATAGTCACTGGTAGCCAAAGGGGAGATCACCTAACCTTCAGAAGACTTGAAGATAGCTGTGTTCCTGGTTTTGCATCCAGAGATATCCCATGCAAAGAGTCTCAACACATGTATGTCATATATATAACCTGCTGTAGGCAAATGACACGCTTCTTGAGAGAAATATGAATGTAATTAAGGAACTCACAGATGAAACTATTATGAGAAACATATATTCTTTCCTTATAAAAGTATTACATGTGCAGGGTTTTGGTTTTCTTTTGTGGTGGCTGGGTCATGGATTCTAAAAGTGGAAAGAAATGCTGACAAGTCAGATACCAGGTAGTAGGGTCTTGATATACAAGCTGACAGACTTCTAAAAAAATGAGAGACTGCTTGAAAATGAAGAATGATGACCATGAAGGGAGGCTGGGCTGTGGCCTGAGCTCAGGAAGACATTGGAGGTAGAAGCTGACAAGAGAACATTGCCAGCAACGGTGGCCACCACCAATGGTATGCCGATCACATACCAGACATTGGAGTAGGCATTTTCTACCAGTTTTCATATTAACTTATCCCAATGACCCTGGAGTAGCTATGGTTACATTTTTCACTTCACAGATGAGGAGCGTGTGGGTGCAGGGCAAGGTGGGGATGGGACTGGTAACTTGCTAAGGGTCACTAAGTTAGGAACTTCAAGAACTGAGAGATTCAGACCCATCTTTACTCTCCCACCTTCCGATCTTGATTCAGGGACATCCCTCCCATGAAGCCTGCCACAGCTGAGGAACGAGATGTCTCCTGACACCCCAGAGAGCAAGATGCTGAGTGATGAGCTAATTTGGAAGTGTAACTCAATGACTGAAGTGTCTCAGAGCAGATGTCACCAGGGATAGTCACACCATTGTGTCTGGCCCCACCTACAGGACTTTTTTATTGTCTGCCCTTCATCATGAGTAATGCCACTTTCCATTTTAAGCAGGGATCTTCAAGAGATGACCACAGTGTAAGCCATGATTTGAAGCTAAGCACTGCCTGGGTAATTACTCATTCCCTTCAAGATGTGACTGGCATACACCCTCCCACTTGGGACACTGCAGGAAAACCTGCTTGCCTGCTGAAGTCTGAAGGCAATCTGGATGTCTCAGAGTCAGACTAGGCATGGTGCCAAGGTGTGTGGAGGCCAATGGCTTGGCTGGCTCTCCACCTGAAATGCTGGCTTTCCCTGAGTCCCCTGTGTATACTAAGGATGTGTTACTTGTGCATTCATGTGGCATCTGCTGAGGGCCTCCTATGTGCCGGCCACTCTGGTTCTCAGCTAGAGATCCCACCAGCACTCCACAGCTACCAGTCAGGCGAGAATAGTAAAATATCACAACTAATAGGTAAAATATATAATCTGGAAGCTCAAGGAGGTTTGGGGACCAGCAGACATAGAACTGAATACCTTGGTAGACAGGAAGGACAAAGAATTTCTGGCTGGCTTTCTGAATTTTAAGTAAACAAAAGCAAGCTGGAGAGAGAGAGAGAGAGAGAGAGAGAGAGAGAGAGAGAGAGAGGTTTGGAAAGTGTGAGGTTACTCCAAGAGTCACTGGGAAAGCATGGTAGCCCTCACAATGCAGGGATCTTTCACCCAGACAGGACCTGTGGGGTATGTGTGTGTGTGTGTGTGTGTGTGTGTGTGTGTGAGAGAGAGAGAGAGAGAGAGAGAGAGAGAGAGAGAGAGGTGAGAACGATGGAGACGGGTGGGGTTGAAGATGTTGGGCAGTCAAGAAGGATGACAAATGTCCAGGGAAGCAGGTAGAAGTAGGGAAGGTGGGGAGGAGAAGGTTGGCTCAGGATGACCTAAGATCTTCTGAGTCAGAGAAGCCAGGAGGCCCAGCTTAAAGACAGCCCTGGCTTACTGAGGGAAGCAGGCACCAGGCACAGCCAGGCTCTTAGGGGATTCCTGGCCAGAGACATTTTCTAATCTCTGAAGGGTCTGCCACCTCTTCAGGAAGCTAGCCACATGCCAGCAGGTAAGGAGAAACTATGTTCTAAGTCTCTCTTTGTTTTCACATGCTCCTGGGGCCATTCTGGAGGGCACAGTTCTCGCTGTATGACTTGGACTTATAGGGCCAATTAACTCAGAGCAACGTTCCTCGTGTGGTAGGTGGAAAAGATGAGGAGAAGCCAACGAGTATAAGAACAGCCAAACCTGCGTGGATGTGCCAATGCCGGCTGGCAAACACTGTCTAATTTCCCTCTCTTAGTACACCTGTTAGTTTCCAAATGAAAGACTGGTGCGCCAAAGCTAAATGACTTGGCTAAGAAGCTGTGGTACGCACATTGTGGATCTAGGGTAGGAGGACAGATCTGATGACCACAGCTGTATGTTGGCAGGAACATGAGGACATAAGGGTTAGAAGAAGATCCTTCTCTCTACACTAAGGGCATAACAAGGGGTCCCCGAACAATCATCATCTCTCTCATTTGAACCTTAAGGTCAGCTACTGGGAAATGTCAAGTTTCATTTGTTGGGGGAGGCATCCCTGATTTCCTAGAGGAACCCTTGAATGAGGAATTTTCAGCACAAACTCAAACTTTGAGGTTCACAATGACTTCTGAGCTAGCAAGAGGCGTGGCCAATATTTTTAATTAGTTATTAAATTTCTTTCTGATTATATAAGAAAGGTTCCTTATAAATCATAGAGAAAATATGGAACACAAAAAATAAAACAATAAGCCGGGCGGTGGTGGCGCACGCCTTTAATCCCAGCACTTGGGAGGCAGAGGCAGGCGGATCTTTGCGAGTTCGAGGCCAGCCTGGTCTACAAAGCGAGTCCAGGACAGCCAGAGCTGTTAAACAGAGAAACCCTGTCTCGAAAAACCAAAAAAAAAAAAAATAAAAAAATAAAAAAAATAAATAAAACAATAGATATTAAGCAAATAAACCAGTATAGGTATCTTGCCTATAATATCACCACTCAGTGCTGGCTATGGTCATATCTTGAGGGGTGTATGTATTCTATAGTGTGCATGAGATAACATGTGTGAAGTACCCAATATACTCCAAGTAAATTAGATTTAATTACTTATATATGCTTTAATAACTTTTAAATTATTTTTACTTCTAGAATGACCCTGAATGGTGAATGATAATTCTCTTTATATTTTCAGCAGTGATACAGAGCTTCCATTTAAAATAAACTCCAGTTTAAACACCAATTTAACTTCAAAAATATTAACATCATGAGACCCTGTCTCAAAAAAAGTACGTGTGTGTGGTAGGAGTTATAACTCAGCTGGTAGCGTGCTTGCCTAGCATTCACAAACCCCTGGGTTCAGTTCCCAGAACTACACATTTGACATGGTGGTAACACACCTGGAGATGGGGGCAGAAAGATCAGAAGTGTAAGGTCATCCTTGCTGCACAGTAATGTGCATGTGTGTGTATTTATGTATGGGGGGAGCTTTTTTTCTTCTCTTCTTCTCCTCCTAGATGTATGTCTAGTGGGTGGAGATTGAGTTCTGTGGTGGAACACTTAAAGCACTAGATCCAGGGTTTCATCCTAGTTTGGGGGGGGGGGTTAGGAAAAAAGAAACTGAGTCTCATCTGGATTATTTCTAGATTATTCAGGACAATACATTCTCTTCATATAGGAAATAAATACCCTCAACCAAAGTTCTGGCACAGTAGACAATAAGCAGCCAACAGCCAACTCAGAGCAATCCAGATGGCTGTGGCCCGGATTTGCAGGTAGGTTGAGATGCAATCCCAATGGCTGTTTCCTACCACCATGACCAAAACAGGAAGAGATTGGGAAGTTGGTACCCTGGACCTTCTTTTTGTGCCCCCATAACCTTCACTGGAATAGCCTGAAGAATCTGCATTCTCTACCAGAAGAATCATCGCCACATGAGCTCTCGAGCCCACAAGTGCCCTTTCCAGTCTCTCACATCAGACCTCTTTTCAGAATAAGGATTTCTCCAAAGTATTATACAGAAATCCTAATAATCTAATGCAAAGAGGGTCTGTGAATACTCAGTGGAACATCTATAAGCATGGCAAGAAGCCGTGCCTACGGACAAAAGGAGGGCCCAAGAACCAATGCCTGCCACTTAAGACTGAAGACTCACAGAAAGAGATGGGGTTGGGGGAGGCAAGTACAGGGGCTAAGGATTGTAACTGCACGGTAGAGTACAGACAGCAACAGCCAACACACACAGGATGCTAGAGGAGGAAACAGTGACTTGGACCCTGGAAGGGGACAAGATGGGTTCAGGATGAAAGCAATATAAGCCCCCCAAAACCTTTTTGCTATAAAAAGGTGGTGTTTATTCCCACAGCCCCTGCAACTTGGTGGGCTATTTTGGGTCCACTGACCACTGTGGAATAACAACTGCAAGAAAGCAGAAATACCCCAATTTTGGAAACATGACAGATTCTTATTAATAGGGCTCCCAAACCTCCTCCAATAGTCAGGACAGACTCAGACACAGTTGACTTCCTACACATCCTTCACCCCATCTGGCAAGTCCCTGCACACCCTCAAATCCTTCAATGCCAATTCATCACAGAAGCCCCCTGCCCACTCCCCATCTCCTCATACACTGCCCCCTCTGCTACCCACAGCTTAGTAGCAGTGAGATGCATATGCACCATTTCAGATTGTCCTTAGTCATGGGTTCACATTTTTTTTAATTTAATTTTTTTTATTATGTGTATGGGAGGTGCACAGGTGAGTGAAGGAGTCCAAAAAAGGGTGTCGTAGTTCCTGGAGCTGGAGTTACAGGTTGTTAGGAGCCACCTAATGTAGGTCCTAGGAACCAAGGTCCAGTCCTCTGCAAAAGCAGCATGAGCCCTTACCCTCCAATATGAAGGTGCTCACTTTTGAAAATGAAAATGGGATATTTTGGGCTAGTATATAGCTAGCTCAGTGATAGAGCACTTACCTGGTATATAATGTGAATTTGTTCCTCAGCTATCCCCGTAGGAATGGAAGCATGCAATGGGAGCTGAAATGTAACTATTCTTATTTCCCCTCACACACAGTGTCTGTGTGTTTGTTGTTTGAACTATGAATGTTTGTTGAATGAATAACAATCCCATCTCTTAGTCTCTTCATTCTGGTAAGCTGGATTGCTTTGTGAGGTGGGAATCAATGGTTTTAGAAAACGAACAGGACTTCAGGTCAACTTTTTTAATCAAAATTCTCATACTTGGGTTTATAAATGGGGGATCACTAAGGCTCATCAAGCATTGATTCACAGGAAAATTTGAGGCAGCACGTATCTTTCCATCAAAACCTGTTACATAGGATGGACATACCACTGCCTTTCCTACCACACTTTCCTTTCAACAAATGTATTTTTACTCGGCGCTTTTGAGATATGATATATAGTTTTAAAAGGTGTATGTTTACCACATACAATGAGCATGTTGACACATGTGTAAATGTGTTGTAATTTCTGCCCTCAATCTCTTGCTACCTACCTTCCCAATCCCCACCCCCATGGCTTTCAGTTGCCCAGTGAGCACTATTATTGTTTGGTCTGTTTTTTTTTTTTCTTTTCTTTTCTTTCTCTTTTCTGTGTTTGTTTGTTTTGTCTGTTCTTCTTTGAAAAACATTGGGGCTTTTTTGTCCTTTGAGATAGAGTTTTGCTATGTAGCGCGGGCTGGCTTTGAGTTCATAATCTTTCTGCCTCAGTCTCCTTGGTGCTGGGGTTAAACAGTGAGGTGACTGGCTTTCAGTTAAAGTTTGTTTGTTTCTGTTTTCTTTCCTTCTCAGACAGGGTCTCATGCAGCTGAGGATGACATTGAGTTCATAATCCTCCTGCCTCAACCTCCCAAGGGCTAGGATTACGGTGTGTGCCACTACACTAGTTTTATATGATCCTGGGAATTGAATCCAGGACCAAAGGAGCTACATCCTCAGCCCCAAGGACACACTATTATTAACTATTGACACCACACTGCAAACAGATCTCCACAGCTACTCATCCTGACTAACCAGAACTATGGGCTCAAAATCCTATCATTTCCATTCCCTGTCTGCAGGTACCATCATCTTTCACTGTATCTATGAATTTGACTTGTTTTTGATTCAGCATATAAGCAAGCTCTGTGCTCCTTGCCTCTCTGTACCTGGCTTATCTGCTTAGATAATATCTCTAGGTTCATCCATCTTGATTCAAATGACAGCATTTTCCTCATTTGTTTAAGGCTAATGAGTATTCCATCTATTGATGGACATCTAGGCTGGTTCCTCACCTTGGTTGCAATAGATGAGGGGATAAAGATGTCTGTTTAATACAATGTTTTTAATATCTTCAATAGTGGGATTACTTGCCATCTCTTCAGGCCCAAAGATTTCTTTATTTTTATTTTATGTGTATGTGTGTTTGCCTGCATTTATGTATGTATATCACATATGTGCCTGGTGCCATGTAGGCCAGAAGAGGGCATTGGATCCTCTGGAACTGAAGTTATGGATGGTTATAAGCTACCATGTGTGTAACAAAAAATTTTTATTTAAAACACCTATATTTATCAATATTCAACAAATCTTACAAAACATCTACAACCTATAATCTAATACCAAAAACACTTAATACCCAAGAACACCTAACAAATCCCATTTTAACCCTCTTGATAGAATATTAATGTTCTCTAGTGCAGGTCCATGTAGGAAAACTTGATTAGCAGTCTGGCTCTGACAATCATGTCAAACTTATCTTTATTTGGCTCAGCTTATTCTGGGCCTAGCATCCATTGTCCACCAATTTGTGCAGCCAATTGACCTCACCACTCAGGCCAGGGTGGGCTTTGTCAACAGGGATTTATCTACATACTCTCCTCAGAGATGTAGCCTCTATCCCTGAGGTTTCCTCACAGTTCTTTTGATCCTGCCGCTATGGCGTCAGCCAGTTCCAACTTTCTGTGGTTTCCTCAGCCTGGTTAGTGTACTGTAGGCCTCTTTGCTTCCATTGCCATCATCAGTCTCTGCAGCTTGGAGTTCCTTTCTGAGGCTTTTGTTTGCCTGTTGCTTTTTGCTATATTATTGTGACCTCAGGGCTCGTGCTGTATTATCATGGGCCAAGGGCATGTGTTGCTTACCAAGATGGCATGTTGTTGCTTAGCATTTTATAGTCTCCTGTGTGTGTTCCTGTTTCCGCCATTCATGAGGGCGAGAGAGAGATTCATGTGGAGCTCTCTAGTTTTTATAGGGTATCGTCTAGAGGGATTTTTGTGGTGTCCCACAGGCTTTCTTTCAGTAACTGGCAATTCCCAAGGGCTCTGAGGCTTTGTAGCCACACCCATTAGGATTCGTCCAAGCCATGCCAAGTTATTAAGTTTCTTTCAGTTTCCCAGGCTTTGGAAAGGTCCATATACTGCCAGGTGCCAGGCTACTCTGCCTGCCCCTTTTAAGAATCCTTACAGGCTGGAGAGATGGCTCAGCGGTTAAGAGCACTGGCTGCTCTTCCAGAGGTCATGAGTTCAATTCCCAGCAACCACATGGTGGCTCACAACCATTCATAATGAAATCTGGTGTCCTCTTCTGGCCTGCAGATATACCTGCAGACAGAACACTGTATACATAATAAATAAATCTTTAAAAAAAAAAAAAAGAATCCTTACTAACTCACTAAAGAATTCTATCCTGTTACACAAGTGGGTGCTGGGAACTGATTCCTGGAACTCTGCAAGAGTAGCCAATACTTTTAACGACTGGGCCATCTTTCTACCCCCACCTCAGACTATAGTTAAGAAGTTCTTTCTTACGTATTTTCTCCTAGTCGTTTAAGAAGTTCTTTCTTACGTATTTTCTCCTAGTCGTTTTGTAATTTCTGGTTCTATACATACGATGTCAATCCATTTTGAGTTCATCTTTGTTTATTATGCAAGACAACATATTTATTAAACATGTATTATATATAAGACCTGTGTAAGGAACTGGGAATAAAAAGCTGAGCAAGACAGACAGGGCCTCTACCCCTAATCAAAATAGCCAGACAACAAGCATGAGGCTTTCTCTGAGTCTGAGGCAAAAGCAGGAGTACTCTGTCTTTCCAAGGTGAGGTGGGGGAGGTGTGGGTTGGGGGATTTGGGGTGGTGGAGACATGGCTGTTTCACAAAGGTCTAGACCAACAGGAAAGCAAGACAAAGGTGAGCATGATGTTGGCATACTTTGAAACTGGATGTGATGCCAGGGAACTCTTGGGCCATCTGTTTTCTCTTAATACAAAGACCAGGACAGTTTAGAAAGCAACTGGGTCCCCAGCAAACAGCTAGAATATAAACTCTGCCGGCGTGCTCACCATCAGAGAATGGAGCCAGTACACAGTAGATTCTCCATGGGCCATTTGCAGAATAAATAAAAGAAGCCAGGCAGGTGGTCTCATCCACCTTTTCTCTGGCATCACCCCATGCCAGAGGAACTGGAAGTGGGGAGGCATCTGGAGGGTTGGCTCTACCCTAGGTGTACCCCTCCTAGAAATGACAACAGCAGTCAGAAAAGCCAGAGCACTGTGGCTGGAAAGGCAGGTCTTGAGGTCACACTTCTCTGCTGAAGGACAGGCTGTCTGTCCAGGCTCCTGGGAGTGGAAAACAGGCAGAAGAAGAGTGGACAATGGTCTCAGTGCCCAGCCTGGCACAAGAGGGTGAGCTGGCTTCTCTGCCAGGTGTCATCACCTGAGCTGTCATGATGTCTCATTTCAGTCAGCTGCTTAACATCTGAGTCCCATGTTTCCAAAACACACTGCCACCTTCTCAGAGAAGGCACCTGGACTGATGTCCCTACAATATTCTGCTCTGGCAACTACGAAGACTGACTTTGCTCTTGGCCCACACCAATGCACAGGAGGCTAACCTGCCTATTATATGGGCTTCTGCGTGTACATCCCTGTTCTACCTGCCCATCACTCCACTCAGCAGCCAGAGTGACCTTTTAAAAATGGCAAATCTGATGATGTCACTCCCCAGACTACCTTGTCTAGTCTTTTCCCACAGTCCTGCCAATAAATGCCCACAAGGCTCCAAGTAATCTGCCAGCTGCCCTAGCCACAGCCTTCTCTCCTCCTCAGTGATGGACTCTTTAGTTCCTCAGCTGAAACATTCTCTTCCTGGACTCAGTAATTTCACATATGCCTTTCTCTACGGCCTTCCAATAGGAACAACTCTTTCTGCAGGACACCTTACCATCTCTCAGGTTCTGTAGGTTGCTTGACACGGGGCTCCCTGAAAGCCTTCCATTTCACTGTTCTAACACCCAGTCCATACAAAATCCCTTGCGTCTTCCCTACTGGAACTTAAACTTCAAGAGTGCCTCACTAGGTGTGCCTTATTCTCTACTACCTTCCTCAGGCCTGGCACTGCTAGGTGCTCATTAAATGCATGTTAGGTGAGGGAATATCCATTCAGATTCTTGAACCCTTAGAAGCAACTTTCCCAAAGAAAATGAGTCCGTCTGTGATGGACTCGCCTGCTTGTGTGCTGTGGGCAGGCCTTAGATGATCCTTCAGAACCACTTCCAGGCTTAGTTCAGGACGGTCTGGGCCTCCGTAGGTCCCGCCAAAGCAAAGCCTCAGAGAAGACCCACAAACATCAGACCATGTCCAGGTGCTTATGCACTGACCCAGCCTCCTGCCGCACAACAGGGCACAACAGGGCGAGAGCAAGGAGCCCGCCCTCCTCGTGCCCCAGGCTCTGTTTTGCTTTCTCCCCCACCTCCCAGTAGCAATAACAATTATTCAGTAAAGGAAATAAGAGTAATGGAAAGAAAGAGAAAAAAATAAACTCTAAAACAGGCAGCGTCCCTTGGCTACTGCTTTAAACACAAACACACACACACACTAGACTTGGAGACATTTCAGTGATTTTTGCTAAAGGAAGAAAAATAATCAAGTTTTTTCCCCTTACATAGAACCACTTTTCTTTATCTTACTATGAAGAGAAAGTTACTGAGGCCCACAGTTCACACAGCGAGGTATGTATCACAGTCCCCTGGGGTAACTTGTTAGACTTGGCCTCGTGCATTAGAAAAGGGACTTTGTTGTAATTCCCTGGAAGATGCACCACACATAGAAGAAAGCTCAGGACGCGAGCATCATGCTGATAACAGGAGTGGCAACTGGGAGATGAAATCTCCCAGGAATTCCAAAGGCAGGTGCCAAAGATGCTGAACAAAGAAAAGTGCCACACATCAGACCGTGACAAGCAGAAAGATGAAAGCTGCTAATCCATCTTCTAATGCAAGTGGTAAAGAAGGGGCATATTTCATTGATTCACTTAATACTGCCTGACCTGTGGCATGTAGAATAGGAAGGTGGTGGGGGCAGTGGAATTGGACAAGAAGCTGACAGCAGCTCGTGTTCACTGAGGCCTTTGTGTATGCTGAGTGTGTCACACGCATTATGTCAGTTACTGGCCACCTGACACACCATTATGCCCATCTTCAGACCATGAGAGAGAAGGATGAGATTCAGAGGATCTGAGGGACTTTCCCAGAGCCACCAGTGAGTTGGTGCCAAGCTAGATGGTCCCCAAATTTGGAGTTACTGATGTAAACTCCCTAACAGTGCATCGCCCTGCTTTCTTGGTGTTTACAATCAAATGGGAAAGGCCTTATAGGATAAGCCTTCTGGGGGCACTGGATGCTCTTCCAAAGGACCGAGGTTCAAATCCCAGCACCCACATGGCAGTTCACAGCTGTCTGTAATTGCCGGGCATGGTGGCTCAAGCCTTTAATCCCAGCACTCAGGAGGCAGAGGCAGGTGGATCTCTGTGAGTTCAAGAGTAGCCTTGTCAACAAAGTGAGTCCAGGATAGCCAGTAATATACAGAGAAACCCTATCTCAAAAAACCAAAAAAAGAAAAAGAAAGAAAGAGAATGAAAGAAAGAAAAGATAAGCCTTCTGGTCTTCCAAACACCTACCAGAAAGACCCATTAAGCTCTGTTTATAGCATGCTAGCATTCCCAGCCCAAAGTTCTGAAGTCGTCCACATTCTTCCCACAAACCAGTTCCAAAGGCTCAGGTTTATCACAGCAACAACCTCACTCCCTGTACCAACTTTCTGTGTTAGTTAATTTTCATGCTACTGTGATAAAATATGCTGACAATAGCAACCTAAGGAAGGGAAGGTTTCTTTTGTTTTAAAGTTTGAGGATTAAGTCCACCATGGCAGGTAAGGCTTTGTGGCAGGAGCATGAGGCTGCTGGTCACATTGTGCCCTCAGTCCAGAAGCAGACAGTGATGAATGCTAGTTCTCAGCTCACCTTTTCCTTTTTATGCAGTCCAGAACTCCAACCCACATGACGCTATCATACACATTAGGGTGGGTCTTCCCAATTCACTTAAGCAAATGAAGAAAATCCCTCACAGATACACCCAGAGACTTACCTCTTCAGACATTCTAGATCCTGTTGAGTTGGCAATCAGTATTAACCGTTACAATATGTTCATGTAGGTATATATTTATTTAATTTCATTTTGTAAAATGTTTATATTTTTAATACAAAAATTAACAAAGGAGCCCAGCATCGTGGAATACAACTTACAAACCTAGCACTCAGGAGAAAGAGGAAGGAGGATCAGGAGATCAAGGAAAGTCTGTACTACACAGAGAATTGAAAGCCGGCTTGCACTACATGAGACTCTGTCAAAAAAAGAAAGAAAGAAAGAAAATTTAACGGGGATTAATTATGGCAGAAGTAATCATATACCTTAAAAATATTTCATTATTATTTATCTATATATTCTAATTTTCCTTATATTTAAGGCAGCCTACATTAACTGTCTCCCTCTTGTTTGTTGAATTGGTACAACAGATCTAAAAACTAGCTCTGTTTCCCAGGTATTGGGGCACCATGACCCTGTAGTACAAGAGAAGACATGTGCCTTAAAGATAGTGTGATAATAAAAGAAGGCCCCTTCCAAATCTCTGTACGTTTTTGTTGTTCAAGGAGAAAGTTCTTGTTTGGGACCTTTACGCTTCCAACTCCCCGGAAGAACTGCTATTCTATTTGTAACCTAAAGCACTCAGTAGGCAGGACACAACCAATGACATAATGAGTCAGTGACACTCTTGTTTCAAGGAATTAGCAGTCGACTTGAACTTATGAGAAGCTGTTGCAATCACTCTACAGAGTTAGTTTCCTTTAGATAAGGAAAGTTAAGCTCAACTTGGCAAGTTGCAAGTAAGGGACTATGTAAGAGGGCACGAACAAGGAAGTGTCGCACCTGCGTTGAAGGCAGTGGGCACGCCTGACCTCTGGGGAGGAAAAGGAAGATCATCCCCGCTGCCTGACTTCTTCCCGGCTTTTCATTTTAATGCACGAACAATAGCATCACAATAATAAATGAGCAATTGGGCAAAGTAATGGCCCAGCCAGCATGGGGGGTAATTTTGGAACGGAAATCTGAGTCCGGCCAGATAGAGTCCGCTGAGAGAATGGTTGAAGAGAGACGCTCCTAAAAGCAGATAAAATGTCTTTGTAATGTTTGCCTTGAGGAAAGGCATCCTTTCCCAGGAAGAAGGTCAAATCCGGTCTATTTTTGTAGAAGAATTTCGAGTGGTCGGTCAAGTTATTTCCTGTGGTTCCCAGGAATTCTGTGACAGGCTCTCAAGAGGATGTTGGTGATAGGGAACAGGGACTTGATGAGTGGGAATCAATAATTATCTCTATATTCGCCTCTTTTTCCATAAAAATAATCTAGGGGAAGGCCATCTGTTTCAGAAGTGCAAAGCTCATTACAACAGAGAGTAGAGTGGCACATGAAAGTCCCTCAGTGTGGCAGAGTCCTTGAGTCAAGAATTTGCAGCTTGAAATTTCATTTGTCTGTTCATTCCCTCTCCTCCCCCTTCTTCCTCATCACCCAAGAAGCATTTGAACCAACCCTTGAGGGCCAAGAGAAGTTTAAAACAAAACAAAACATGGTCTCTACCCCTGGAGCTCAATGTCTAAGAAAAGAAACACATCAAAAAAGAGCTCACAGTGAGGGACAGATAATAAATTACAAGTGGTGGTAAGGAAGTAAAGAACAGGAGGCTAGAGAGATGACTCAGTGGTTTTGAGCACTTGCTGCTCCTGCAGGGATTCCAGGTTTGATTCCCAGCACCTACATAATGATCCAGGTTGTAACCAACTTGGGTTCCATGGGATCCCACACCCTCCGAGTCCTGCAGATACGAGGCATGAACGTGGTGCACATACATACATGCAGGAAAAATGTTAATACACATAAATTTTTCAAAATTTGATAAATGTATTCTTGAGAGAGATAAAGAGAACATAGAGGAAGCACTAAACTTGGGTGGGGAGGTCAAGGAAAATCTCTGAGAAAGTGGTACTTCAGCCATCATCTGAAGGGCTAGTAGAAGCCAGCCAATAGCCACTGTTGGGGAAGGGCATTGCTGGAAAGGGAAGTTTGTTGAAAGGTTATACATTGAAGACTACAATGGACTCGAGATCCAAGAATAGCTGAGGAGGAGGCTGAAATGTGGGAACAAAGTAGTATGAGGATATGCTGGGCCATATAACATATAGGTTGTGCCAGGATTTAGGTTTTGCTTTATAGAAATGCAAAATTTTTAAGAATGCAGAATATTTTAAGCCAGGGAATGACCAATCTGAAATAGGATTTTAGAGCTCTCTCTGACACTGTGCATTAAATAACATAATGAATCATATAAGGAAAGTGGGCTCAGATGGGTGTGGTCACACAAATGCCTTTAATCCCAGAGGCAGAGGCAGGTGGATCTCTGTAAATTTGAGGCCAGCCTGGTCTACAAAGTGAGTCCAGGACAGCTAGAGCTACACAATGAGAAAGAAAGAAAAGAAAAGAGAAGAGAAGAGAAAAGAGAAAAGTAAAGAAAAAGAGACTGGATGTGGGTAAACCAGTGCAGGAATTGGCAAAGGAGTTGGTAATGGGTGTGCATTTGGTAAGCCTTCACAGGAGTCAGAGTTTGATTGGTATATCTCAGAGGTGTCAGACAGCTAATAAAGGTGGGACTGGGGTAACATGAGGGAAGCCATTGCTGTAGGCTTACTTAGCAATCATGAAATATTTTATAAAAATTCAATGTAATGGAGAAAACATTTATATTAGAAATAATAACAATAATAATGAAGAGGAAGAGGATGAAAAGACAGTTTGAGTAAGAATGATGAAAATACGTGAGCAAAACAAACCTGATACAAAACCTAATGAGTTGTGTACGTGTTTGTTTTTATGTATTTCTATGTATACACAAGGACAGGTGTGTGTGTGAGCAGTGAGACAGACAGTAGCAATAATCATAAATTACCATGACATATTTAGGCCTGAAATGAAGCAGGGCAGTGAGGACAGCTTCCTCAGATGAAGATGGCACAACAGAATATGATGCTGAGGAGGCAGAAGCCCGCCTCAAAATGCTTGTATTAATAAGGGTTTTCTGTCAACCAAATGCTCCACACTGTGAAATCTTATAGTCTAAGGACTATCCATATGGTTGGTAATATTGAGAAGCAACATTCATCTATGTATTTACTTCTTATAAGATCAGATCTATGGGAACATCATGCCACTGAGAACTCAGTACAGTGGTATGAAAATATTGGGAATGATCTGCATTCTCTCTGCCCCACTCTACAGGCCTATGCACAGACAGATTTATAGAACTCTGGAACTCCTCAAGACATGGGAGGATCCAGGAATGTAGATCCTTGGCTGAACAGGGGAACTATGCACATAAATATGGCAGCAGAGAGAGAAAAGACAGGAGACCCTTTGAAGCCTCTCCTTCCTTCTTGTTGCCCAATCTGTTCTCAAAGGTCAATAACTTAAATGTCTCCATTTTTTTTTTCAAACAGCCACACCTGACACAGTGGTTCTTTGATCCCTAAGACATGAGAGGCTGTAGTGGATGTTAGAGAAGATAAATGGCTTTGGAAAGTCAGATAAAACACACACACACACATGAGGAGAGACACCATGAGAACTGGGGGGCTGGGAGCACACTGTGCTTTGAGCTACCAGCCAAGCTTCACTAACCTTTACTGAGAGGCCTTCTCTGACAGAGGGATGGCCAATTGCTCCTGTCGGTACCTACCTGCCCTCAGCGTTTTCTGAGAAATGGCATCATACCTTCCTGGAGACAGGAGATGCCAGGGCAGATTTATCTCTTAGGCTAGCTCTTGGGCATGAGAATTCAACTCACTTCCAAGTGGCCTCGTCCCTTATCCAAGGCTAGCCATTCCTTCGAGACCTGTGGTGATGCTGTTCTCCTGCTCCATCTCTCTCCCATAATACCCACACAGGTGCTCGGCTGTGTGGGGACCTGCAGGTGGGAAGCCATGTCGAAATGCAGAGCAAACAGAAAAATAGCCCTTTGGGGACTATTCATATGGGATGGAAGAGAGCTGGGAAATATACAAGGAATTGCTAAAAATAGCCAAAGTCCTTAAAAAGAAGAATGCCAAAGGGAACAAGTGTGCCACTGTTCTAATGCAGTCCCTGGGGGGCAAATTCCTGGAATCCTTGCTCTTTTGTTCCTGCCCTGTAGGCTGTGATACCCACAAGGTCCCTTTGTAAATCCTGGGCCTCGCTCTGCCACTGGCTCCTGGCCTGGAATTCTCAGTGCCCAGCTGGAGCCTCCATAGATCTCTTTCAAGGTTCAGAACAGACTACTGGTCTGTGAGCATGTGCCATTCCATTTCATTCCTCCCCTGATATCCATACACCTTAAGCATCAGCTACACATTGGCCCTGTCAACTACTCTTCCAGGGACACCAGGATAGCATCTGTCTGGCCAAAACATGAGTTTGTTCTTTGTTTTCATAATGTTTTGAGGGAGCCAGGGCTATTGAAAATGTGGCTGCCAATAGTGAGGTGATGTTATAAACAAATGTCATGGGGATGAGGGCTTTATTATTGGATAAGACACAGGTTTACTTTGCTGAAATGTGCAGTCCCTCGGCAGAACAGTGATCTAGCTCTGAGAAAACTGGGCTGATTACGTGGCTTGCAGGAAGAGCAGGAAACAGTTCCGTAAGAGCCTCGGAGAGACACTCATTTGCTCAAACTTCTCCAAGAAACTTCAAGTGCCTTGATAGTTAAATTGAGAATCAACTCACCAAAACACGGGTGCAGTGAGCACCGTGAATAATAGTTGGTATCTGCTGACACTCATCGTGTGACCTGTTCTGCCCAGGCCTCGTTCTGTTTCCTTATGGCACTGTCACAAGAGTGACACTCTTGGTTTTCTTTATTACCATCTGATGGAGATGGAACCTTGGGCTACATGCTGAACACGACCTTTACCACTGAGCTATATCATCAGCCCCAGGCAACCTAACAGAGGAACAGAAAGGTCATAAAAGGAATTAATGACACCACAGAAGCCAAAATTCAAGTCTCAGGCTGTGAGAACTCTCACAGCATTTGTGGCAGCATTTCTAAACCTGTAGAATCAACCTTTTCCCAAATTGGTTCTGGCCTTGTCCCACCTCTTTATCAGCATGGCAGATGATCACTCGATGGAGCCAAGATGGTATCACATGACCCTGGGGTCACCTTTCATCAGAGGAACAACCTAGAGGTAGCCACTGCAGCACCATGGGAAGGGACTGCTGTCAGGGGCAAAGACTCCACTTGCAAGGCAAGCAAGTATCCCTTCTTTGATGCTATCCATGGGACCACACAAGTCACAGAGGCTGGAAGGGCACAAAGAACAGAGAAGGTGACAGGTCACCCAGTACAATGACCATTTGTTCTCTTGATCACACTGAATCCATGATTACAATCATAGACTTTGTTCACATCTTAAATTTGCAACACTAAAATAGGACAGGATAGATTTCTAGATTGAAAACATTATTCTATTCATTTACTGCCTTATTAAAGGGAGAGGGAGTGGCAATGCTTCCCTAACAGAATTTCTTTGAAAATTAATTAATGTATACAGCATGTTTAGGAGCATGCCTGGTACTCTGTACATGTTTAAGAACTTTTAGTGTTTATGGTTGTAGCCCAGGCAAGCTATTGGGTGACGCATGGTAGGGCAAGCCTTTGGCTGGTCTAAATAGATAACAAGCACACACTTCAAAAGACTGATTTTGAAGAACTTAAGATTTCTAGGTCAGGAGTGGAGGGGGAGAGAAAAGACTCTGCAAACACCATCTTCCAAAGGGCAGGGAAGTCAGCTGACTTGGAGAAAGGAATGTCTTTGCTCGGCCCGTCCTAGAGACTGTAAAGTTGCACAACAGATTAAAAAGATTTTTGGAGACACATCAGTAAGAGGAGGTTGAAGGAAGGAGATGGAGGGCTGCAAGAGCCCCTGCAGAATCACTTAACACTTGGCTCTAAGCCCCAGCTTTAATGCATCAGTCTGCAGGAAGGATATTTCTGTTTAAGATGTGCACAAGTCTCCAGGACATTCTGGACCTG
Organism: Lophiomys imhausi; assembly: GCA_907164525.1. NCBI lineage: Eukaryota > Metazoa > Chordata > Mammalia > Rodentia > Muridae > Lophiomys > Lophiomys imhausi. Next base: position 1,072,795 of record CAJQZJ010032362.1, on the reverse strand, counting down.
AGTGTCCCATTAAAATTCAGACAGAACTGGGGCCAGCAGAGCACACCACTGTGCCAGGGCAGCCTCTGCGCTTCCTCTCCATGTGGATCTGCTCTCTGCAGGCACTTAAAGGAATGTCTGACCTCCGGCTGAATGATGATCTTACGGGAGGGAGGTGTTTGGAGGGTGAATAAGCCAGACTGCAGAGAATAAAAGGTGTTGGAGGTGACCCTCGTGGGGGAGGAAGTGCATCTGCCTCTCTCTGTCTCTGTGGAGATGAGTAAGGGCAAATATTGAGACTGAGCTGCACCTAGATTAGATGACAAGTCATTTCTTGCCAGCTGCTCTTGGTCCAGGTAACAATGGCCTTCTTTGGAGCCTGGCTGACTGAGTCTTGCAGGCCTGATCAAGCCACTTTGAGGACAGGAAGCACAGTGGCCCATGCTTTTTATCCCAGCACTCAGGGGGCAGATGCAAATAGCTCGAGGCCAGCCTGGCCTACCTAGCAAACTGCAGGTCAGCCACAGCTACATAGAGAAGCCCATTTTTTTAAAGCAGTTGGGATGATTTATCAGTCATACATCATAGAACAACACCAATGGAGTGTGGGACAGACCCCTAATCAAACATAACAGCAATTCTACAGTTAATTAGATGCTAGCATTAAGTGGGTAAACTAGGACTTGAAAAAGGCTATTGAGAGCTTAGCCACAATCTGAGTTATGAAAGCATTTCTAGTTTTTTTTGAGATTCTGGGTTGAACACTAGGGACTCCAGGGTTTCTTTTCCTCCCTTTGTCTAAATTCCCAGGACATCTACAGCATCCTCTCCCTGGCACATGACAAGTAGGAGTTATTGTCACATGAAGTATGCCATCTGGTTGTCCCTCAAGCACTTGATCTGGGAAGCCCAGGAACAGTTTATGTCAGGTAACTTTCTAATCCCAAGGGAGCTCCTTGGGATTAGAAAGCTCCTAAAGAACAGGAGAAGAAGGTGGGTATGTGGACCAATGGTAGAGAACTTGCCTAGCATGCAGGAGATACTGGGTTCAGTCCCCAGCTCTGAAAAGAATGGAAAGGAAGACTATTAAAACCTTAGACCCTCTGTCAACATGGACAACACAACCTTCAAACCCACAAATTCACAGGGAGCTCATCACTATGCATCACATCCATCCAAGCAAGTGTTTCCCAACCTGTGGGTTATGACCCCTTTGGGGTCAAATGACCCTTTCACAGGGGGTCACATATCATATATCCTGCATATCAGATATTTACAATTTATAACAGTAGCAAACTTATAGTTATGAGGTAGCAACGAAAATAATTTTTTTCTTTTTTTTTTATTTTCTTTTTTTTTCGAGACAGGGTTTCTCTGTGTAGCCCTGGCTGTCCTGGACTCACTTTGTAGACCAGGCTGGCCTCGAACTCACAAAGATCCGCCTGCCCCTGCCTCCCAAGTGCTGGGATTAAAGGCGTGCGCCACCACTGCCCGGCAACGAAAATAATTTTATGGTGGGGGGTCACCACAACCTGAGGAACTGTATTAGACGGCCACAGCATTAGGAAGGTTGAGAGTCACTGGTCTAAGCAAATGAGAAGACAATATGACTGCATGTAAGTGATGATGGAACGTTCCAACCCAGCAGAAAAATACTTTTCAAACCCTGCTAAAATACCTCTAAATGTTAGGACTCAAGCTTGTTCATCTCTAAATCAACGGCATGAATATGCGCCCAGTGATGGTCAAGTTGGCAACAACCGAATGCTTGTTGTTCTCCAGCCCTTCAGAGGTATTACAGACACAGTGCAAAAGCTGTGGTTATGGGGAAAATGAGGAATTTCGAGAAAGAATAGTTTGCTAATGAATGTCCAGCAAGATTTGAACTCAAGCCAAACAGTATGGAGGGAAATCAGCTGGGGAGGGGGGGAATGGGTAGAAAGAGAAAAAAGAACTTTTTTAAATCTTTTAAATCTCTTCTTGGTTTTGTTTTTGTTTTTTTGAGTCAGGGTTTCTCTGTGTAACAGCCCAGGCTGGCCTTGAACTCACAGAGGTCCATCTGCCTCTGCCTCCCGAGTGCTGGCATTAAAGGCACATGCCACCATAAAAATATTTTTTTATTGAAATAGAATTCATCGGTTTCCCACCTCCCTTTCCTCCCTCCAAGCCCCTCCCCGGTTTTCTTCAATACTATTGCATGTGCATAAATGTATATTTATACACAAATATAAATATAATTTGTTGAGTCTTGTTTTGTTGTTTATACATACGGTTTCAAGGCTGACCACTCCACAGTGGACAGCCAGGAGAAGGGCTCATCCTTGGGAGAGGGCATTTCTGCTCCCAGCAGCCATTAGTTTGTCTGTAGTTCTTTGTCTAGGGTGGGATGCCATGAAATCTTCTCCCTTCCATGTTAGCATGTCCATTGATGTCACCATTGCTTCAGTCTTGTTTATGCGACCATTTCTGTTGCATAAGCACCCTCACCAGAGCTTACTTCAAGCTAGTAATGATGGTTTAACAGATGGCAATATGACTTTTGCCTGGGCTTTAATGATTTTTCAGGAACTTGAAGGGTTCAACTCCTGCATACTCTGGTCAAAGTCTACCCCACAGTTGAGTGCACAGTTTATTGTCTGTGGTGGAAAAAGAATTTCACCTCATGGAGGAGAACTGGCTTGGGGACCGCAGGTTGATATGCCAACCCAGGACAGCAAGCCAGGTCACACTCAGATCCATTCAGAGCACCAAGGACACAGCAGGAGAAATGAGGAGAGCTGGGAACATGCTGTCTCCCTTTCCGCGGTCAAACTTTCCTTCACAGAGGGTGTGCCTGCCTCAGAATGTTCTATGGCACAAATTAAGAGACCTGGAATCCTTGTTCCGGGCATTATCAATCATTTTCTTGGTCAGATATGGAGCCTAGGCTTGAAGATTCTGACCCTTGACCTTCTGGACTCAGTAATTTTAATAGCATTTATTCTTCAGAAGTAAGGAAATAATCATTATAATTATTAAATAATCATTAGTAAGGAAATGAGAACAGGCTTCAGGGCCTGCTTCTAAGAAAGGGTTTTCCTGGCTAATGTGATTGCGATGAAAATCACGCAAGGCTCTTGGCTCAGCCTCTCTGTCAATATCTGCAGGATAGCATCTGTTAATTAGGCCTTCTGATAACATGTTTCCACCAGGACAAGCAGGCAAAGAAATTTGCCAAATGCTGGAGGCAGAAGGAATCAGTGGTTTCTGTCTTGGGACTTCAGAGACTAATGAAGCAGGCAGTCAAGAGCATAGTTCAACCGCATTCATTCACTCACTCTGCAAATATTTGTCAAGGGCCCGTGAGGTGCCAGGCATCTTGTCAGCCTCTGGGATACCATGGTAAGTAAGACAGACCAGTTTCTGCCTCCTTGGAGCTGGTGGTCCAGTCATTAAGGGAAATATTAATTAAATAATCAAGAGCAGGAAGGTGTAATTAAAAGCTGACATACGATCTCTGAAGGAATGGGAGGTGGTCCTGTGAGGACAGGAGGAGCCTGACCTGGTTTTGAGAAGTCATGAAAGGCAGATGATTGAACTATGATCTGAAGACAAACGAGCAGTCAACCAGGTAGGTGGGGCAGAGGGGAAAGAAAAGTATTCTAGATGAGAGGGAAGAGCATGGAAAAGCGGGCCAGGGTGGGAGCAGGGCAGTGATCTCTAGGAAGTGGAAGGCAGGTTTACTGGATGGAAGATGAGGCCATGGGAAGCAAAGGCCTGGGCCTCCCGCAGGCCTGCAGGCTGCAGCGAGATTTTGCTGCTTACCACAACAGCAGGAATCCATGGAGAGCCATGACAGTGGAACACAGCGGACACTGACTCTCAGCGTGGCTGAAGGAGCCTAGAGAACCAACATCTGATCTGGTGTGTGTGGTGTGGATGGGTGTTGAGAGGTCAAGGTTGGGGAGTGTGTCTACACAGAGCTTTCTGGAGGAGGAAATGTGAAAGCTGAAGTTTTGAAGGGTGAATGTGATTAGCCAGGCTGCAGTGGAGGAGAGAGAGAACCTGATGCTGTCGGGTTTGGGTTAAGGCCCAGAAGAATGTCAAGGGGTGGGAAGGTATAAAGAGGCCAAGAAGACAAGGCAACAGAGTTAGGCAGAGACCAGATCAGGGAAGCCTCACAGGCCATGGCAGGAATCCTCGCTTAATCATATAAAGGCAGCATAAATCTACCTAGCCTAACATCTTCTGGAAGGAGCACTCCTCAGCTTTCTGAGGTGGGGAGGTCAAGAACAGCAGGGCTGAGAGTGGCAGAGTGGAAGAGAACACTGTAGAGGCCACAGCCATCCAGGTGAGAGCTGCGTAGGGTCTGCCAGGGCAGGAGAGGAAACGGGAAGCTGTTTGAGAGCTTTAAAGGTGAAAGAGCCCTGTTACCATCTGGAGGGTGGGAGTGGTTTCTACTCAGACAATAGTTGGATAAAACAAATGCTTCTGTTTGGGTTGTGTCTTGCCTCTGCGATTTGGTAAATTCCCCCACGGATCCCTGAGAGCAATGGTGCATGAACTTGGAAATTTCAAATCTATCTCTTGACTCTTTCCATTTATCATCATGCCATGATTCCCTTTGCCTTTAAGCATTCTTTTTACCTTGGAATTATTTTATCTCATAGCGATTTAGGCAGGCCACCTTTAAAGTTTTCTTATTATTTGTCTATCATGCTTAGAGTTTTAAACACTTACTTGAGAGAGAGAATGTGTGTATGGCGGACTGTAGACACATGTTTATGTGCATGGGTGTGCATAGGCTACAAGTCCACGCTGGGCGTCTTCCTCAGTTGTTCTGGACTTTGTTTTCTGAGACAGGATCTCTCTTTGAACCTTGAGCCCACTGATTCAGCCAGGCTGGCTGGCCATTCAGCCCCAGGGACCTGGTCTGGCTTTGCCTCATGAGGCCTAGGATTACAAATTACATCACAGCCGCTGGGGATCAGAATGTATGTCCTCATCCTTGAGCACCAGGCACTTTCCTGACAGAGTCCTCTCCCCAGCCCCTCCTCATGCTTGGTTTAGGTTGGCCTTGCCTGTACCCCCTTCCTCTCACCTATCTCCCTTCCCCTTCCTCATACCTCCCACCCTGGGGAACCCCTCCTTCCACTTTTACATTACATAGGATCTGCTATCTTCCCTTTTCCCTGAAGCCTTTTCGTCTCCTCCCATGGGCCTCTTTCTAGTTGTTTAGTTTCTACACACACTCGTGCTCACATAAATACACATATACAAGAATTAGAAGGTAGACTGAGGGCTGGAGAGATGGCTCAGCGGTTAAGAGCACTGGCTGCTCTTCCGGAGGTCATGAGTTCAATTCCCAGCAACCATATGGTGGCTCACAACCATCCATAATGAAATCTGGTGCCCTCCTCTGGCCTGTAGATATACCTGTAGACAGAACACTGTATACATAATAAATAAATCTTAAAAAAAAAAAAAAGAAGGTAGACTGAGAGAGAATACGAAGCCTCTTTGCACCCTGGTTACCTCACTTAATGTAATATTCTCAAGTTCCATCTGTTTTCTGGTAAACTTTGTAATTTCTCTTGTCTTTATGGGTGCACAAGATCCCCTTTGGAATATGTTCATTTTTTTTGTTTTTTTTTTCAACCCTATGTACTTTATTATTTATATTTTAATTAATTAACATTTTGGGGGTAGGGAATGGAACATAGATGTTCATAAATATGAGTCAAAGGCTTGACCACTGAGCTATCGCCTCAGCCCTGCTCATGACCTTTTCTTTTTTTTGAATATGTTCTTTTTTTTTGTTTTGTTTTGTTTTTCGAGACAGGGTTTCTCTGTGTAGCCCTGGCTGTCCTGGACTCAATTTGTAGACCAGGCTGGCCTCGAACTCGCAAAGATCTGCCTGCCTCTGCCTCCCAAGTGCTGGGATTAAAGGCGTGCGCCACCACTGCCCGGCTTGAATATGTTCATTTTTAATATCCATTCATCGGCTGATTAGTGTCTAGGTTGATTTCATTTCACAGCGATCGTGGATACAGCAGCAGTGAACGTGGATGTGTGAGTGGGTCTGTCGTAGGACTCAAGAATCCTTTGGTTACAGCTCCGGGATGGTGCAGCTGGGTCATAGGGAAGCTGTACTTTTACTGTTTTGAGAAACCTCCACACAGATATTCATAGTCCTGCATCACCGTATGCTCTCCTCAGCTGAATTTACATTCCACTACTGAGAGAATTCCCTATCTAGTTCCTTAGCCCCATATATATATATTTTATCAACCCCCCTTCTTTTTTAATGTTTATTTATTGCTTCAGGTTACATCTCCCTCACAGTGCCTTCTTTCCAGCCCTCCCAGTCCTGCTCTCCCACCCTCTATCCCTATCCCTTCCATCCCACTCCTCTGGAGTGGAGTGTCCCTACATAACAGTCCCCCACCCCGGTTCAGCAGTCATGTGAGGGCCAAGAGCCTCCTCATACACTGGGTAGCCCCATATTTTTAGAAGGTCACTTTTCTCTTATTTAACTTTGTGAGTTCTTCATATACTCTAGATATTAATCTTCTGTCAGCCAGCAAATCATTTGCAGCTGGCAAAGATTTCTCACCCATATATAAGCTGTCTCTGCACTCCATTTGGTTTTTGTTGTTGTTTGTTTGTTTGTTTGTTTTTAGACTGAGTCTTGCTTTTTTTTTTTTTTAACTGAGTCTTGGTGTGCTTATCCATTGTGTACACACATCTGGAGCTGGTTTATTTTTTACCCTTTTACTTTAACCATTCCGGACCCTTATATTTCAAATATGTCTCTTATAATCAGAACACATATGTGCATATGGGTAATTAAGAGCTCCTACAGCTAAATAATGTAGTCCATTTATATTTATTGTGGATATAATATATATCTATAAATATATTTGGGTTGATTTTATTCATTCACTTTTGAATAATATTTTTTCTATTATTTTTCTGGATAACTTGTATAAATGTAGTATTATTTACTCCACCTCATCCCTCTCACCCCTACTAGCTGTTGACTGAAATGCATTTTATTTATTAACATTTAACATACACATCTGACTTAATAAAATATGAAGAGAGGTAACATCTCTAGAGGTAGTATTAAGGCTTCTGGGTGATTTCATTCATAGACACATGGACAGTATATAGAACTAGAGCTAAATCCTGTTTCATATATGCTAGGTTTGAGGACCACCTTAATAGAAACCCACTGTCCTCAATGGCTTTATGCAGTTTGTAAAACGCCTTTCTACATGGACGGTCTCTGTTGCATGAACAGCAACAGGGGTCAAAACAAACCTACAGGTATCAATGTCTGTCTGTCCTTGGTTCTCGGAACCATAAGCCTTACTCCTCAGCAATCACCAGAGCCACACTGAGCATGAATGCCTCCTGGGAATGGCCCGGTTACCAGAGTCACTTCCGTAATTGTCTCTATGTCCATATGATCTGAGTCTGCAAAATGACTTGAACTCTCCCTTACACAACCAGTTAATCTTTGTCTCCCCCGTCTTTTCTGTTGTCATCTTTGTGATTTAATAAGAGGAAAAGCTTGGCTAATTTATGCCACATATGGAAGAGAATAAAAACCTATCATAAATAAAGCTGACCTAGATCACATCAGACTTCAACCAGTTTAATAAAATCATGGGCTCTTATCTCTAGCACGTTGGGTAACATTTTTACACTTTCCAAGTGCTTTTGAATGTTGTGTTTGTTTAACTCTTCAGAGGATTCTTTCCCATTAGAGGAAATGCTCCAGAGTGGGTGGCACAGCCACATTCTCACAGCCCATTAGGGCATGTCCAGGGCTGTGCAGTAAATACTTGTGTTTCATGTGTCTGATCCAAAGGCCACAGCTGACTGAACTGTCAGCTCTAACATGGACCTTCCAAGAGGTTTAGTCTTCCTCTCACGTTTCTGTCACTGGCAAACCAAGGACATCATCTGGCTTTCCTAAAATCTCACCAGTGTCCCAAATCCAGGAGCTGGCTCCGTGCAAAAATGATGAGAGGGCGTCCATCGGACTTGATCTTCCCCATCTCCCACACAGAGACTCCCCTCTCTAGATAGCCACTAAAACAGACAATAGTCGTGAAAAGCAGGGCTTGCAAACCCACATTATGCTTAATGCCCGATTTCACTTAGTTAATGGATTCATTTATGGCAGCAATTTGTGTAAATCCCCAGGGACCTGTTAATGTTGTTGCTGCCTTATGTTTTTGCCATGCCATATACTTCCTTTATTCATATCCTTTAGCAAACAATGGGTTGGCCAAAGAATTCTGGACTGCCTAACTCTCAAAACACAGGTAAATTATAAATAAAATTAAGAATAAGAGGTTTTTCTTCATGCCCCCCCCCCCAAGCCCCAGACGATTCATAAATGTACCTGCCATGGCTATCAGCTCCATAGTGATGCCAGGCTTATTTTACGGAGTCAGCACGTGACTTTCAGCATTCAGGTACAAATGGGAACTAAAGGGTCAGTAGAGGAAAGCATCCAAATGGTGTAGCCATCCCATGACTGTCCCACTTACAGGAGGAGCAGGCAGAGAATAGAGAACTGTATATACAGCAGTTCTCACTGTGTTCGAGAAGGAAGGACCCCCAGGACCTGCTGGGTACTGATGATGGCTCTCAGGGGATGACATCCAGACTGCATGGTTTATACACAAAGGTAGATGAGAACCTAAGTATAATCCTTCACCAGAGTTGGTACCTCTAACCCCATCCAGCCTTCTGCTGTATCTATCTGTTCATCTTCATCCCAATTGATGGAGGCAAGAACACAGGTAGGTAGAGCTGAATCCATACTCAGCACCTGGAAAACATCCTAACAGCCACTCCTGGCTGGCACTGAAGAAGGGAGGCCATCCTTGACATGTAGCTGGCCCACATCAGAGGAAATGCAAACAGAACTGTCTCTGGAGCAGACCCTGAGACAACAGGAAAGCTCTACTCTCCTGAGACTGACAAAACCAAGGGTAGCCATTAGAGTGCAATTATTGTTTCCTGTCTAGCAAATAAAGTACACAACTTAGGAAGTATTGGGGATAAAAATAAATGAAAAATATACGATGTTTAAGTTGCGTTGTAAGGAAGGAGAATCTTCAAGCTAGTGGACAGACGTGTGAAGTTAGTCACACTTGACTTTACATCAGACAGGATCCAGGGAGCTGGGGTTCAGCTCAGTGGTACAGTACATGTTAAATTAGTATCCAGAGCTGGGCAGTGGTAGCACACGTCTTTAATCCCAGCACTGAGGAGGCAGAGGTAGGCAGAGCTCTGTGAGTTCGAGGTCAGCCTGATCTACAAAGTGAGTTCCAGCTAAGGCTACACAGAGAAACCCTGTCTCAAAAACCACCAACAAAAAATTAGTATGCAGGGGACTTTATCCCCAGCACTTTGCAGGGGGGAAAAAACAAAGTGATTCAGAAAGAAGTAGAGTAAGGAATGGGAGTGAGGATGAGTGGTTGAAGAGAGAGGAAGGAGAGGTGGGCTAAGAGAACAGAAGCTTGAGGTAAAAAGGCAATGTGGAAAATATTGAGAATTTGGAAGAAAAACACAATGTATCATACAAGGTAGATCTTCTCTCTGTAGCTACTGTCAATAACATTTTCTGTCTCTTACTGTATTATGTGGCAAGAACAAAGTGGCACTATTTTGTTGAGGAGCCATTTGTAATAATGGCTCTGACTCTGAATGTAGCTTATATGTATATTTAAGTTTGGCTGGTGGTGATGAGGGGTGGGGTCATTGCAAGACCACCCCAAACGTTAGCTGTAACTGAAGTTGATAACCCACCTGTGGGAACACAGTGTCAGGGAATGTGCCAGATATACCAAATGCTAAGAGCAGAGGAAAAAAAGGTGGACACTTCCAATTCAGACTCTAATTCCAGTCACAAAGACACATTATCCAAATTGATGCTTTGATTTATCTTTGAATAGATTCCCATAAGTACTTGTGTAGGACTCACTAGGGCATGGAATGTGGGGCTCAGGCTGGTCTTGGCGGGGAGGGGGATCATGACACCACTGGCATGAGTTTCTTCTGGCCTGAGCAGCCTGTGGAACCCTGCTACAGAGTTAGGGAACAAATGCAAAGGAGGTTGCTGGAGACAGCTAGAATTTAGGTCATGATGGCAGACTAAAAGACAAGTTTACGGGGGCAGGTGTACATTGGATGCAAAGGGTAAAAACCACACTTGTGGTCAAAATACTTCTGTATCAGTGAAATCATGTAACCTTCTCACAGGAATTAAGCGCAAGCTTGGGCTGTGTATTCAATGACTCATTCTGAGACTTAGCTTCTTGTTGTTAACCTTGCACAGGCAATTTAACTCCTCCACGCTTTGATTTAATTTTTTTAATAATGGGAGTATCAGCATTCACGTTAAAGGGTCATGGTTAATATTATCTTTCAGTACAAAATATGTTGTTGGTGATAATTGTTGTTATAAGACCACTACATATATATGTATGTATGTGTGTGTACATATGCATGTACATAAATATTTATATATATGTAAAAGTAACAGCTACTCATAGGTGAGGCCCACATTAGCCCCCCGCTCTTCTTTAAATAAAACAAAACAAACAAAAACAAAAAACTTTCACTGTCTTTGTAGTTATGAGAACTTTCTTCTCCTAAACAGTTGGGCAAATATATGGCTTAAAATTTTATCTTTCATTGATTTTGTTTTCAAATCCCCAGTGTCAATAATTGATATATTTTACACAATTATGATTTTATACATAGTGGTTTTATTTATATATATATAATGTTAGAGGTTTAAAAAATGTTCCACAATAGGCTCTGTGTTAGAAAATAATTACAATGAAGGAAGTCTGGGTACAAGGACAGACCTGACTTCCCTATGTGATTAGAGGATCTCTGAAACACTATAAAACCAGCAGTGGCTAGACACAGCCTTCTTGATGTTCTGTCTCAGAAAGTGTCCTGGGTTCAATGCTTGCTCTTTTAAAATGCCCCAAGCCCCTCTCTCTGCCTTCTTCCCTTCCTCCAGCAAACTTAGAAGATTTCCATTCTTTTGTTGGCCCCACTGCACACTTCGTTCACAGGTACCCAAATGCCCAGGCCATCTGTGCCCTCTGCCCCGCTCTAGCTTGGCAGTACCTAGTCAAAACTGTGAGGGTGGAAGGCAAAGCCTTGGCCTCTTGGCTTCTTGGCTTTTGTGGGTCTCAGCCAGGCCCCAGGTGTTATTTTAGTACAACTTCAGTATTTAATTTGAGGATGTGTTTGGACCAGAAGGAGGGACCAAGACAATGTTTTTCCTCTTGAAATGATTAAATTTGACGTTCTAAAAAAAAAAAAAAAAATCTAACTTGTTGCAAAGTTGTATCCAACTGGGAAGAGAGAACTGGCCGGAAAACCTCTCCCAGGCAAGGCGGGTCCCTCCTCTACCCCCAGCCACTTCACAGGTCTGTCTGATTTGGGTACCACCTGAGCATCTGTGGCCTTGCCTGATCCTCTCCTCCCTGAATACGTCCATCAACCTTTACTGGAAGAACGCTCTACAGGTGTGTTTAATTTCTTTCAGTCCTGAGAGTACCACACCGGCCGCCGCTGAGCCATGGCTGAAGGGGAAATCACAACCTTCACAGCCCTGACAGAGAGGTTTAATCTGCCTCCAGGAAACTACAAGAAGCCCAAACTGCTCTACTGCAGCAACGGGGGCCACTTCTTGAGGATCCTTCCAGATGGCACAGTGGATGGGACCAGGGACAGGAGCGACCAGCACAGTAAGCAGGCATCTGAATTGCACCCACACCTTTCCCCTAGTTTCTCCCCTAGTCCAGCATGGGAGAAGGGCAGGAACTGGGTACAGGTACCACTTACCAAGGCTCTCTGTAGGCAGAATGCATTAAGATGTGAAATAACACACAAACACTAAGCTGGCTTTGGAAGACGGGGAACTTGGGCTACCACTTAGCTACTTACATCCTTCTGCAAGCTTCCTGCTGATCTGACACAACCTTTGTCAGACTTCAATCACTGCAACGCCCCCCACCCTCGTTTCTATAAACTAACAAGAGATCAGGCCCCCCAGTCAGACAAAGGCCTGCTCACTCCCGGAAGGGAAGAACCCCATGGGCAGGGATGGGAAATCCCGCACAAAGAAGCAGAGGTTCAATTTCAAGTTAACAGACTCCCCAGGGGACGTCTCCACTGGGCTTGATTTGAGAATCCTCGTCCCTAACCACAGCCTGACACATCATAAATTATGCATTTTCCTGTAGCTCATTGTGCAGATGTGGCTGTAGTATGCAGTAAGGGGTCAAGTCATTCTCCAGACACTAATGGAGCCAGAGATGGGAGCCACAAAGTCAGAGGCTGACAATTCCCAACATCCTGGCTTTCGGACCATGTTGATAAATGGAGGTGTGACTTAGGGGAAAGAATCTACCTGACCAGCACTTCTAGTGCTGGTGTGTGTGTGTGTCGTGCGAGCATGTGCATATGTGTGTGTGTGATATTACGTGTCTACTTTCTACTAAGAGTCAGAGATTAGATGTTGTACGGAAGCCAAAAGTCAGATCTGATCATGGCTTAGAGAAGCAGCGATCTCAAGAGGCAAAACATACTGTAAGCCAAGAGAGGAAATAGAGGAGTGAAATCAGGGGACACAGGAGAGCGCAGGTGGAAGCCAGGTTCTAGGGTGACTGGCTTGAAAATGGGATGCAAATTGCTGATGTGGTGGCTCGTGTGTCGGACGATTAATTATACCCAGTGCAGGCACCAAACTTCGCAGACTCAGTGCAATGACGGCTTCAAGGATATTTCTCCGTGCAGTCTCAGAACCACATGTAACTGGAATGGGTGGTGGATTTGTCCCCTCCTTCCCCAGAGAGGCAGGTGCTCAGGCTTGCAGCTGGGCAGACTTATGATTTGGGGGTTTTGTTTTGATAGCTTGTTTTCAAGTGGACCTCCTACATGTTTTCCACGCTATGAAAAATAGGTACCAGAAGATGCCAAAAATAGAGATTCTAGAACATTAAAAATAACCAAGTTTGGGCTGAGGCTGTAGCCCAGTTGACAGAGAGCTTGCTTAGCCCAGGAGGCCTACCAACAAAGTGGACACGGTGTCATGTATCTATAATGTCACAGTGTCATGTATCTATAATGTCAGCCCCACAGACCCAAAGTCACCCTACAGTGACACAGTTTGAGGGGATTGTAGAATAGAGACCCTGTCTCACGAAAGGACTTAGATCTTAGTTCATTGTATCAGGCATGGTATGTAACTCATGTCTACCCACACAACCCAGGGGAGCAAGCTTTAATTTCTCTGCAATTTAAATGTTTTTACTAAGTCTTATCAATATTCTGAACTTATGAGTGTTCATGGTGACATGTTTCTTAAGGTTTGCCTAGTTCTTGGAAACCTTAAACTTCGGGGTAACAAGAGGCTACAATGACTGGGTTTCGTGGATCTTCACCATGAGCATTCTATCATCAGCAACATAGGATGTCTTTGGGGGCATAACACAGGGACAGCCTGTGGTGGGATTTGGCTATGGGGCTGTCAGAATCCCTGGGAACCCAGCATAGCTGGGATATCTGTTGTGTGAACTTGGGACACAAACTTTCAGGCCTTATTTTTCTGACAGAAAGAAAAAAAATGAGAATACTGATCACAGTTTGGTTTCTCAGGAGAGTTCGATGAAGCAATATTCTAAGTGATGTTGGCCCAGTGAAATTCCTAGGCCAGGGTAACAACAGTTCAGCACATGCTGGCCTACAGTGCTGTCACCATCCGGAGTCTACCATGAAGCACATGGACATGCAATGTGACACTGAGACTGAAGTCTGGACTCAGGCTTTAATTCAGAACTTCTCTGTTCAGTTGCATGAGCTTTATTGTTTGCTTACTCTTAAACTAAGAACAAGGGCCAAGGGGACAGAAGTCAGTCCTGAGGTAAATAGGCAGCAATCTGCCCCATACCGGTTGAAACCACAATGGACAGTCCACCTGCAGTCAGGGGCCCTGGAATGCTGGTGCTGGAACTCCACTCTGCCGCTTTCTAACCAGACAATTAATATTCTCTCTGTTTTTCATGAAGTGCTCTGGAGAGAAGAATCAAGTTGTTCAGCCAGTGATCCTTCTAATCCCCAGTGTCCCGAGAGGCCTAATTTTGGGAAGTCTTTTATTCTCACTGAGACTCAGCTACCTCCCCTGTGGAATGCCAGTGTTAGCCTCACTCCAAGTCCCTCACGCTACCAATCAGCCTGCCACAGAGGGCCTCCTGGGCATGGGTGATCTCCCTGAGTGTGGCTCTGTCGCCCTCTTCTGCCCAGCGGTGGCACTGCTGTCCTGAACCTCAGGCTTGAAGAATCAGAGTCTCGGCTTTGGGCAGTGTGGAGTGGAAGTTCTGGAGAGCCATGATCCACACACACAGTCCGCCAAATGGAAAGTGATATTCGTTAATCATTGGTCTGTGGAGACAGGCAGAGACATACTGCAAAGCTTCCTGAAGGAAGAGCACCCCTAAAAGCCAGTCAGATACTTAGGGAAATAATAAACCCCACAAGATAGAACTTGCCTAGGAGCCTCAGAAGACAAAAACCTAATTCCTTTCATAGTGTCTCTTAGTCCTCAATGAGTTGAGCAAAGTAAGGGGATTATCCAAATTTGTCCACCTTACCCTTGGGAGAGAGAGTTTCCAGGTACCTTATCCACAGCACCACCTTCTGGATCATGCTGTGCACTTACTCTCCTAAAATAGACTCATGTAAAATGTCCCTACAGGGTTCCTGTAGAATGGGGGAATGGGGCTTGTGTCTTCACCAAGGCTTGGGACATAGCTGCAGGCAACTGTCCACACATGATGCAACTCTTGTTACACTGCCGAGGTATCCACAACAGAGACAAGCAACCAGTGGGGCTACAGGTTCTGTAGCCCATGGGGATGCAGTTTGACAACACAATGCTAGCCCTGAGAGACAAGCAGCTAAGTGTCCATTTTGGACGCTATGTGAGGAATCCCACAGACCTGTGCACCTCTTCTTGCAGCTACACGTCTTCATTTACTTGTGCGGTTATTTCTTGGACTTCTCTACTGCAGGGCCCCCTAAGTTCAAGGACTTTGGCTCTTGAGGCCCTGCACTGCATCTTTTGTGCTCAGTGTATTGCCTGTCGCTTGATTCGGTGCCCAGTAATCATTAATTTGATGAGCCACTGACTTGTATTGTCAGCAGA
>CAJQZJ010032362.1:1010293-1051772 GCA_907164525.1 Lophiomys imhausi | reverse complement strand
ACACACACACACACACACACACACACACACACACACACACACACACAAGAACTTAAAGTTATGTGGGTAAGGCAGAGTGCACAAGTCAGAGATCTGAGCTGGAGAGGAGCTTCTGGGTGACCTTCACCCTGTTGTCTCAAGACCATAGTCTCAGGGATGACAAAGCTAGGGAGAACAGTAGGAATGGAAGTCAGTGGCTCCCAATTCCCTTCCTGTTATTTCCATAAACCATGCACCACAGGAAGCTGGAGGAAGTCTTAAGTCTCTACCGCAGACTTCCGAGGATGGAGAGCTGCGTCTTCCAGGGGTGACGTAACGATGTGCCACTTCTACATGAACTGGAGGATGAGGAAAGCAAGGGGAAGGGGAAAACACCAGCACATCCTTGACGATGTGGCCAGCTGTGAGGATACAGATAGCTACAGAACGGCACACAAATCAACTAGCAAAAAGAACAAGCTAGAGGCTAGAGAGATGGCCCAGCAGTTAAAAGCACTGACTGCTCTCCCAGAGGACCTGGGTTCGATTCCCACCACCCACGGGGCAGCTCACAACCGTCTCCAATCCCAGGATATCTGATTCCATCTTCTGGCCTCACACAAGTGGTAGACAGACACACATGCAAGGCAAAGAGTCATACACATAAAATCTCAACAGTAACAGCAAAATGAGCTAACTCTTTTGGAACTGAGAGCTCTTAAGAAAAAAAAAGCAGTAATGCAGAAATGTGTGAAAAGAGTGCTGTCATTGTATGGGGAAGCCTAGGGACTCGGCAATCCGTGCCTATGCTCTCTCTCTGAAAGAGCATGCATGTTTCATCTCTAGGAGTGGCTCCCATGTGCTTCCAGCCCCCAGGAAGGAGCTTATGTACAGGAAGGGCCATCACTGTACTGAGTGACGGTGGCAGGGCAGTAAATGGGCCCACAGAGAAACCTGTCAAGTTCATTGCCCTCCAACCCAGCCTTACTTATTGGGCCTGCCACCCTGGTGCTGATTTCATTATGAATAGAAGTGAAATGACATCCCACACACCTCTTGGTTCTGTTTTTCCTGTTAACAATCCTGACCCAAGCCTGGACCATGGCCACCGCTAATCTACTTTCCATAGTTATTCTGGACCTCTCACTCTGGGTCATGATGACAGTTGTAACAGTCTGGAGACTAAAGAAATCGTTCAGAGGAGTCCAGAATCAATTCGACCTCCCAAGAATGAGCCATCAGCGTTCCTTCTTAGGTGAAGAAGCAAAACATTTATTGATTTGTTTGTTTGTTTGTTTGTTTATTATGTACACAGTGTTCTGTCTGCATGTACACCTGAAGGCCAGAGGAAGACACCAGATCTCATTATAGACAGTTATAAGCCACCATGTGGTTGCTGGGAATTAAACTCAGGACCTCTGGAAGAGCAGTCAGTGCTTTTAAACTCTGAGCCATCTCTCCAGCTCCGCAAAACAATAATTATCCATTGGGTATGAGCCTCTGATCTGTGTCCAGCAGTACCTAAGGCACTTTGGTAGTGTGTGTCTCAAGTGACTCCCAATCTTTGCCTTTTAGTCTTAAGGTGTCTCAGCCTGGGTGCCAGGAATTTTAGGGGTTGCTCTCTGCACTGGAGGATGTTTTCAACATGCTTTGCCTCTGCTCCCTGGTGCCAGGAGCCTTCTCCAGCCCCTCCAGGCGTAATGACACAGACAATGCCCAGGCTTTTCTAGGTACCCTTTGTGAAAGAAAATGGCCCCTACTTGAGAGCACTGCTCTTGTCCCTGTATCCATGGCTAAATGAGTATCTTCCTCTTCCTGAGTACTTCCTGTCAGCCAGGGCCCAGTGTGGGATGCCCTGGAGGTTGAGGGGTTTACTGAACTTCATTATGGGTGAGTCCTGACACCAAAAACAAAACAAAAAACCTCTCTACTCTCTAGGAAATGAACAGTCTCTGAGTTTAAAATATTAATGATCTGCCCAGCATGTCCCACTCTGCCTTGAAGGGTGACGGCTGAGGCGCAGCCACTGCCTGCTCTACAGTACTCCGAGAACTCTGGAGTAGCAGAACCAGGGAAATCAGTATCACCTATCTGTAATTATCTCCCTTCAGGTGACAGACGGTGAGGACAGGGAACTGGGCAGGTACACACAGGTTAGATGGGTTGGCAAGCCAGCCCCTTTCATTCTTTTTCTCCAAGGGAATTACATTCCCTTGGACAGCTGTCCCTGGAGCAGAAAGGAAAGGAAACTACTGTTTTGATTCACTGGGACTCATCCTTGGGGCTCTAAAAACCGAATAAGCAGAATTTTCCATGGCCGACTGTTCTGGCTGCAGGGCTGTTGGCAAAAGTACAGTGTTTGTTGATCTTTGCCTGTGTTATTTTCATTCCAGTTCAGCTGCAGCTGAGTGCGGAGAGCGCAGGTGAAGTGTATATAAAGGGTATGGAGACTGGCCAGTACTTGGCCATGGATGCCGATGGGCTTTTGTACGGCTCGGTAAGTATGAGGCCGAAGCCTCCAGACTCGGCCGAGGCTTGAGGTTTCCAGAAGTCTTGTTACGTGGAGTGATACAAATGAAACACCATCAATTACTCTTTGTTGTTTTTTCCAGTATGATTCCCACCCTCTACATTGCCTTATTTTAGGCACAGACTTAAAAGAGTTTCTTGTGGTATTCTCCCAAAATACTCAGATTATCACACAGACAGAGGGGAAAGGAAGGATGATTGGTTCTTTAGAAACTCCCTGGGCGCTCATTTCAGAGTACCTAATCCTGCCTTATTCACTCAATCCAAAAAAAAAAAAGTTTCTTGAGTTGAGTGAGGACTCAACTCTCTTAATGTTCTGCCTGTGTGTGGTGGTGTGTGTGGGGTGGGGTGTGTGCACCTGTGTGCACACGAACACCTGAGGACTAGAGAGCAGCCTTGGGTATCAGTCCTCAGGTGCTATCTACCTTTAAAAACAAGCAAACAAAAAAAAAAAAAAGGAAAGGGTACCTCACTAACCTGGAACTTGCCAAGAATACTAGGCTGGCTAGCCAGAAAACCCCAGGGTCTGCCTGCCTTCTCCTACCCAGTGCTGGGACACATCACCATGCCTGAGTTTTTTTTTGTTTTTTTTTGTTTTTTTTGTTTTTTTAATGTAGTTAATGGAAACCGAATTCAGGTTTACTGAGAATGTTATCTCCCAAGCCTCTTAATGCTTTTTTTTTTTTTTTGGTTTTTCGAGACAGGGTTTCTCTGAATATCTCTGGCTGTCCTGGACTCGCTTTGTAGACCAGGCTGGCCTCGAACTCACAAAGATCCGCCTGCCTCTGCCTCCCAAGTGCTGGGATTAAAGGTGTGCGCCACCACTGCCCGGCTGCTTTTTTTTTTTTTAAATAAAAATAAAAGTTACAGTATTTTAAAGTTTAAAAAAAATTAAATTGTATTAAAATTTGAAGATAATCTCTTCCATTCCGGATCACCTAAAATAATTAGGAATTCAGTTCAATATTCATCTGTAGGTGCTGAATGGGCTGTAAGGATGAATAAGCCACCTGGAGAAATGGTGTCTAATTTTTCTTAGTAGTTAAAGCCTTTCTTCTTGGGGTCAAGAGTTTGATGCAGTCTGCTCCTTCCTTCTTGGAGTCAGAGTTTGATGCTGCTCTGACTGGGTATACTTTGTCTTAGTGTGAAAGGGGAAGAAAGGCGATATGACTGGCCCCTTTGGGTATCTCTGCTCCAAGACTTACAGAGAGAGGTAAAACCAACTTTCAATGCTTTTGGATTCAGTGACCCTTTTCTGTATCCAAGCACTTATGAGATTTTAACTGTAATTTGGGACACAATCTTTCCCTTTCTGAAACATGATGCCTACAAAAAGGTAGTCTGTAGGGCAGGTTATTACCAAGCCAGCATAGGTACAAGTCTGCTGGGTACAACCACAGTGGAGCTCTCCCACTGCCCACTAGAGGGCAGGCGATGGAGTCCTGCCAAGAGAGATGAAACATCAGGTGGTGGGACTGCTCCTGCACAGGAAATGGACTTTAAGGGCAGTTCTTCCAGTTGGTTATCAACTCAGTCAACTGGTCAACCATTCCATCTTAGACTAGTGAAACTCATGGCCCTCCCAATCTAACAAGTCATTTGTCCTGTGTGAGCCCTGTCCATAGTAACAGACACTACCTACTTCACATAGACTGGCCAAGGAGACAGCACGTAGAACTTGCTCACCAGCTTCTGGCACCTGGGAGACAATGCACCAGTGACACCTCTAAGACAAACGATCAGCTTGTGAGACCAACATACTCACTATGTCTCGGAGATCATGGCACGGTTTTAGGCTTTTTCTCGTTGAAATTAATTTTGACGTGTATTCTAATATTTTACACTTAAACACAGATGTTGAGGGAAAACTACCTGAAACCAGCATCCTCTAGGCTCCAGAAAGACAAAACAAAACAAAAACCTTCTCCTACATCAATGATGGCCATCATTATAATTCACCCAAATATGATCTTGGCATGTCATACCTAAGAGTTTTCACATATTCCACATTGACAAAGAACATACCTAAAGGCTATGACATTCTAACACAGCTAAAAGCTCTGTCTTGTGCTCTGAGCAAATTTTAGATATTCATCCATTCTAATTCAGATATATGGTCTGTGTAGAAAGGATATTTTTATTTTGAAAAATTTAGTTTGAAACACTGTATAACAAAATATTAATATAGTTATCTATAGGAATAGTAAGTGGGTGGGTTTATAACACGCTAATGGCTTCCTGTGCTTTCCAATTTTTCTGCAATGAGTATATGTCACCTAAGTAATTGGAAGGAAAGTGTGCTAAATATAAAATTAGAAACAACCACAATAGGCATGAATCAAAAGTTGAGGAACATGTCCCCAGCACTGTGCCAAGTGTAAAGCAAGTACACAAAAAACCCCCGCTCAGGGATGCAGAACCTCTGAGAAGACTGACCAGCTCAGCCATGACTCAGCCACTCCACATGTTGGCTGCACCAGTGTGACAGAGAACAAGAGGTGGGGAATGAGACCATCCTACTATAGTGGATGGGTGGGGTGGTCCTACTACAGGGTCACGACAACCCACATAGTGTAAAACCACCTCCTCCTTCCTTCTGTCTCAACAATGTGCCCCAGTACTAGTGTCTGGACCAAGTTCCTCCAGAGGCAAAGTCATTCAATTAAATACTATATTTATATCCTATTTTGTTCTAGAACAACCTACAATGTCTCACCCAGGTGTCATTTCCCTAGACTATGAACGAATAAGAAGCTGGACACTTCCTGTCGTCTAATTCCTTGCTAATAAAAGCTAACTCTGGGACTGGGATGTAGTTCAGTGGTAAGCTGTTTGCTTAGCAGGAATCTGGCTCCTACCCAAGCAGGAAAAAAGAATTCTGTTAACTTACTCACTAGGTAGTGAGCAGACATCATCTGCAGAGCTCTGCGTAAAGAGGGAGATACAAGACCATAAAGGCTAACAAGGTTCCACTTCTCTGCTCGGTAGGTCTCATACCCCAATAAAACAAACATGCCCACACGTAAAGAACAATGAATGACCTGATTATGAACCACGAGAGAGTCACAAATCAACTGTGGGTGAAGAGAGTCCATAAGGATCATGTGACTTGAAAAAGGCACAGTCTGATGCAGCAGGTCATCAAAAGGACAGTGTATAGCATAAGAGTTTCTGCATAGTTGCTTTAAATCCAAATTGAGTATGTTTGGATTCCAAAATATGATCCAATAGAAATTTGAAACATTGGTTTCTCTCCCCCTGTAAAATATCAACTGGTAGACATTTTCCAAGTAACCGTATGACTAATATGCTTTCAATAAGCCTACAGCTGCACTGGATTCTACTGTGAGGAGAGAACTATATCCCCTTCATTGATCACCTTGCTATAGACATGTATTGCCCCAATAGCCAATACTTCAGAAACTACCCTCAAAACTAAGACTTTTAGTCATTCAACAGCCTCCTAATGTTAAAGTCATAAATATGAAATTGTTGGATCGAAAATAATGAATGTTTTAGGGTTTAGAATATAACCTGGTGTTAGGGTACTTGCCCAGCGTGTAGGAAGACTTAAGTTCAATTCTCAGTACTGGAAAAGAAGGAGAGAGGGAAAGAGAGACAGGGAGAAGTGTTTCAGATTTTAATACCTATCTTCAAGCCATACTCGGAAAGATATAACTAACAAATGATTAATAATATTTTAACTTCAAGTTTCCTTGGCAGAGATATTAAATATAGTTTCATAAGTTTATTGCCCAATATTAAAACTGCAGATAAGGCTGGCATGGTGGCACAGGCCTTTAATCCTAGCACTATAGAGGCAGTGGCAGGTAGATCTCTGTAAGGACAGCCTGATCTACAAAGTGAGTTCCAGGACAGCCAGGGAAACCCTGTCTCAAAAACAAAACAAAACAAAACAAACAAAAACCACACAGATAGACTATGACCTTGATAGATTATGGGGTTTTTTTTTTTGGTTTTTTTTTTTTTTTTTTGGTTTTTCGAGACAGGGTTTCTCTGAATATCTCTGGCTGTCCTGGACTCGCTTTGTAGACCAGGCTGGCCTCGAACTCGCAAAGATCCTCCTGCCTCTGCCTCCCAAGTGCTGGGATTAAAGGCGTGCGCCACCACCGCCCGGCTAGATTATGAATCTATATCCATAGGGCCTTATACAGTCTACATGTATGAAGAGATAGGAGAGGATATTCATGAACTGTTATCAGTTGTCTAGAGCTGGGAACATGCTCTGTGGTACAGTACTTGCCTGGCATGTACAAGGTCATGCATTTAATCTCTGGCCCTGTACCAACCAACAAACCAACCAATGTGTGGTGGGGCAGGAGACGGGGCAGAGGGAAGTGTATGCCATGGCACAAGTAAGAAGGTCAGATGACAACTTGTGGAAGTTGGTTCTCTTCCTCCACCACATGGGTATTTGGAATCAAGGTCACTTTTACCTGCTGAGCCATCATCTCAGGGCCGCCTTGCAAATTCTTCAGAGTAGAATTCATGAACAGGCTACTTGGCTCAGCAGGCGAAAAAAAGGAGCTCTTACTCCTGACAACTTGAGTTAGATCCCCGGGACCCACGTAGAACTGACTCACAGGAACTGTCTTCTGACCTCCACACATGAGTGAGAATGTAAGTGCACTTTGTGTGTGTGCACGTACACACATGTACACATACACATACTCATGCAATAAAAAAAATTTTTCAACAGTATAACTCTTTTCACAAATAACAAAAACAACTGAAATAAGTAAAATTATTTTCTCTTTTTCTAATTGGCCAGGCATGGTGGCACATGTCAGTGGAAGGCAGGGGGAAGAGGATCTGGAGCTCAAGGCGTGGCTCAAAATAACAACAAAAATGCACTGAAGTTCCAGTATATGTTTTTATTCCCAGGGAAAATTTTACACAAGTATTAATGTTTATAACAATACTGGGGCAAACATCCCAGCCCTTTAGTCAAAATCACCAGTATGAAAAGAAATTTCAGGAGATTATCATACAGCTAGTAAACAGAGGAGGAACCCCATTTTAAACCACTCCCTGATTGTTCTGTCCTTCTTTGGTTTTTATCCTTTTAGCAGACACCAAATGAAGAATGTCTGTTCCTGGAAAGGCTGGAAGAAAACCATTATAACACTTACACATCAAAGAAGCATGCGGAGAAGAACTGGTTTGTGGGCCTCAAGAAGAATGGGAGCTGTAAGCGTGGTCCTCGGACTCACTATGGCCAGAAAGCGATCTTGTTTCTCCCCTTGCCAGTGTCTTCTGACTAGAGGAGTCTGTTCTGACTGCTCCCTATTTTGGTTGACCCTAAAATGTTCCCTTGACCATTGGCTGCTCTAACCCCCAGCCCACAGAGCCTGAATTTGTAAGCTTCTAAATAGCCAGCTCACTTTTCTGCTGAGCCCTTGCTGCACCCCACCCTCAGCACAGATTGGAAGAGAGGGACCAAATTGCTTCTAGGGGACAACTGGCTGGCCAGTTTAGGTCTGAGTCTGGATATCCAGTTGCCTCAGAGCGCCTGCTGCAAATTGGGTCTCATGATGCAAAGATGGGGGGCCATGTGAAGCATCCACAGGAGTCTGAGAAGTGGGTTCTTATAAGCTGTATGCTCTTTCACCTACTGAGTGAGTCCTGGTTTTGAGCACCCCAGGCACCTAGCAGGACTACCTTTCCCCCCTAGCAGCACCCCACAAATACTAGTAAAGAAACTGAGAGTAAGGCTGGAGGAATTCCACGATAGAGACAAAATCCCCACCCCCGACCCCCGGCACAGACCAGACTTAAAACCAATAGGGAGCGCGGCATTTCCGGGGACTGCCTAGAAGCACCAGATCTCAGCACTAAATAAGAATGCAAGGCTCAGTCATAGGGAGTCGGGACAAACCCACAGTCATTACCAAGTTACCAAGGAAACATCCACAGTCAGAGAAAGAGCCCTGGAAATGGTTTCTTGATGACGGCAAGCACAGAGATCAGGGGTCTGGAGGGTGGGGGGTAGGAGCAATGAGAAAGGAGTGGTACCTTCAGTTGTGGATGCTAGCCTCTGAAAAGGAAGATGTTAGACATGAGAAGAAGGAAAGAACAAGTGAGGCCATGAAACGATGTGCTTGGCCACTGAGATACGGGCCGTGGGTTCCCAAGATGATGGGTCCCAAATCACACCTGCGCACAGATCATCGGGGGATTTGGTATGAATATGAAACCTGACTTGGCGGGGCTGGTGTGGGAGTTCCGTGTTTTAAAAGGGACCCCGGGTACCGTAGATGCTGCTGGTTTCACTGCCATGCTTTCAGGAGTAGCCCAGAGAATGTTATTTAAGTGAAGGTTGCTCAGACTTCATCCTGCTTTGCCGCCCACTGCCTGGGCCTCCCTGAACATTCAGGCAGCGTCCATAGTAGTTAAAGATGGTTTCGAAGCACTTTGGCCCAGCGCCTATGAAATGCCCACTTAGAAGTCACAGAAACCATACTTCCAAAACCATTGAACCTCACCGATAGCATTTCCCAAGAGACCATTTCTGTTACCATTACTTCTTCATCCAAACAGGCTTCCTCCTTAAAGTAAACTTGGCCCAGTGGCCATCAAGTCAGACACACTATTCATCTCTGACATACAACACAAATGCCATGAGGAGGCCTTTCATACGCCATTTCAATATACTGTGAGATTTTATGTTTTTGTCACATTGTACATAGCTTGGAGGCATTAAATGGATTTGTATTCAGCCACAGAGAATAACAGTATATAAGCTACTTAGTTATCTAACACATACATTTATTCATGAGACTTTTCTTCCCTGTCTTCTACCGGGCTTTAAAAACGGGTATCTAGGGGCTGGCGAGATGGTTTAGCAGCTAAGAGCACACACTGATCTTGCAAAGGACATGCGTTCAGTTCCCAGGACCTACTTCACAACGCTCACACTGATTTCTAACTCCAACTCTAGAAACCTGATGCCCTCTTCTGACCTCCAGGGTGTACTGCATGCTCATGAACAAACTCACACTGAGACAGGCATACATCCTATTCTTTTTAATATAAAGCAATGATATGATAACTGTGGATTAAAATTGATGACGATGTTCTCTTGTTTGACAAGAATCTAAAGTAATTATTCACTAAGAAAAATTCCCTGTAACTACCTGTCATAGTTAGGACGGAAGACAGAACTCTGAGAGCTCCAAGTGCTAATGGAATAACTGAACTGAGTTATTTGCAAACATGGTTAATAATAACATTCTGCCAAGTGTGATGGAGCACATCTTTAATCCCAGCACTCAGGAGGCAGAGGTAGGTGGATCTCTGAGAGTTCAAGGCCAGCCTGGTCTATGTAGTGAGTTCTAGGACAGTCAAAGGTATATAGAGAGACTTTTTAAAAAATTAATAACAGGGCTGGAGAGATGGCTCAGAGGTTAAGAGCACTGGCTGTTCTTCCAAAGGTTCTGAGTTCAATCCCCAGCAACCACATGGTGGCTCACAACCATCTACATTGAGATCTGGTGCCTGGGCATATATGTAGAGCAAATACTGTATACATAATAAATAAATAAAATGTTTAAAAAAAAAAACCTGCTTGTCACCCATGAGGAGCTATGAGCAAGTAGCTCAACTTTAAAAAAAAAAAATTAATAACAACAATGTTTTGCTGTTTTACAACAAAAGATGGCTCATGACTTTTTAAGTCTATATTTAGATAATATAATTCTGCTTTTTTTTTTTAGTAAATCCCAGGCACACTAGGGATAATATAGTATATTATATTAATTAATATTAACATGTCTTTGCATGAAGATTCGGCCAGTAAAAGTATACAGAGATGAATGTTTAGAATAGCCAGTAGTTTTTATCATATGAACCAAACTCAAGTGTGACATTGGCCAAGACAAATTAAAAATCTCTGTGCATGGATGAGGTGGAGTCTGTGACCTCAGAGACTCAAAGTATGGATGTACAGTGTGGCCTTAGCCACCAACCCTGTCACAATCCGTGTATTTGTCCAATCAATACTGCAGGCCCAATGTGTGTCAGGCACTGGATAGTGGCCCCCGGCTATGACGTCTCTCAGATATCCTCTCCCTGGGCATGTATTTGTAAAGAGAGATGCTGTAGATTCATTTCTTTCAGTCAAGTCAAAACACGGACTTCAAAGGTTCCTAGTGCATCAATCGTATGTTCTAGAATCCCTCGACGGTAGATAATCCCCACCCCCCAGCAAAGTGATAGAGGACAAGCCTGGCAATGTAAACCCAGCACTTTCAGTGTTAGCCATGTGTCTGCCTCAGGGGAGTGGGCTAGCATCAAACCAGGAAAAAGCCTGTCAGATCTTGCAGAAACGAAGCAACTAACCAGTCCCCATGCTGTTTGGAACACTGAACATGGGAACATTCGGTTGTGCACTCTCTTCCATAACTAAGTCTTGAAGCCATCTGCTCGTCACATGCCCCTCACATGCACTCATTTCCAAGCTGACTGTAACAAGGTGTCCAACACTCCCTACAGAGTGTGAGGACACCATATGGGCTTTTGACAGTTGGCAACACAGTAGAGATGGAGCTAGGTGCTTCCCCTGATGCCCAGCAGTGTGTCCATAACAAAAAAAACCTAACTGGTACCTCAGCTGCCCTTGAAGACAAGGCCCCTGCTTTGTAATGAAGGCCCAAGTGGAGCCCAAGTCCTCAGCTCTGCAGAGGACACTTCCTAACGCAACTAAAGTCCCCAGCTGCGAAGCAGGCTCTGATGAAGATGATGCCTGGCATGTACTCCGAGCCCCTACTATATGACACTCTGCACCTTATAGATATTAATAAATGTTGTGTTAATGGAGGACTTGTCTCTGTGTTTCTGAGCATCTCTATGTGGAAGGACACTGTACATTCCTGAGGTGATGACATCCAGCATCCCAGGGGAGTCAGCTGCTTCATTTTCTACCATCATCTTACTATTAGATAGGAGGTATTAAAGGCTAACAAGAAAAGTCAAGATAGAAACAGTTTCTCCTTGTTTGGAACCAAGTCAACAGGAGGGGCTTGCTAGGTCCCTGGAAAGGGAACAATCTAGAAACTTGCAGGCACTCTTCATCACTCAGGGGCTTTTTGTCCCTTGTACACACTATGTGAGACCACACTGTTACTGTCAATTAATGGGCTTCTGCTTAGGCAAAGATATTATGAACTATAAAAAATTAATGATTTATTCATAATTTTAGTTCAATGTCCAAAGACTATATACCTTTGTCTTAAGACCTCTGATGTGAGACTTGGGAACGAGCACTCTGTTGCCTAACATATGGCAGAAAGAATGCTCTCACTGAAGTCCTGTCTGTCTCTCAAACACAAACACACACCCACTCGTGCACACGTGCACACACACACACGACCATGGGCCACCTAGAAAAAAATAACTGAACAGGGCTGGAGTGTAGGTAAGTGAGCGAGCTTCCCCAGCAAGCTTGAGGCCCTGGGTTCAACCTCCAGCACCACGAAAAACAGAAACAAAGCAGGCACAACATGCACTCACTCTATAATGACAGTCAGTCTCTCTTCCTCCTCCTAATGTTGCATTAAGTGCTGGCCAGAGGACTCAGCAGTTAATGGTGCTTGCTATGTGAGCCTGGCAACCTAAGTATCATCCTTAGAGCCCATGTAAACCTGGAAGGAGAGAATCCATGCCACCGGGATGTCCTCTGACCTCCACATATGCACCATGGCATGTATGCCCAATAATAATAATAATAATAACAACAATTGTAAATTGCCTTAAATGGTACTTTAGAGCTTTTTGGAGCTCCCCCAGCCCCTGACAGAACCCAGAACCCAGGAACCCTTACCGAAACACAACTTCACAAAATGTATGGGGTACATTGTGTTCTTTCTGTGAACTAAAAGGCACTGGTCAAGCAAAGCTCAAATCCAGACCATGACTTTAATGAGTCACAATCACAATTTGAAAAAATGTTAGCTTAAAGCAACTGTTCTCCTTTCCAAAGACGAAGAGGCCCAATTACAGCCCTGTGCTGACTGAAGTGTTTACAACGACATGGCTCATTCTCAAATAAACAGGACAAGGGGGACATCTGGTGACGCAGGCACCCTCTGTTCTAAAGCTCAGTGTGTTCTCTGAGCCATGAGTGATGCAAAGTGAATGAGATGATGACATCCGCTGGGGCCTCCAGGACAGGTCCAGCATGTTTCTACTGTGGGATCCTGAAGACTCAGGGCCAGTCACTTCCTCTTCCTTGACAAGTCTCACACTTTGGATCTTAAGGTCATCCCCTCCCTGACCCACAGTCTTTATCTCTCTGATCCCAAGAAAGGGCCCCAGAGTCCCATTTCTTTACCATTTCTATGAAATGGGTAAGTGGCTGGAGCCAGGAAAAGGTTATAAACTTAGTAGGGCCTTTGAGTATGAATTTCTGGAAGTGTTCTTCTCACCTCTTATCTACCTAAAACACACAAAAAGATTTACTAACACAACTCAATCATGAGGCAAACACCACTACTGCTACAGTGCAACCTGTATAGGGGGTTTGAAACTCCCATCTTCGATGAGCCAACTTGTAGAAGGCAACTCTTTACCTTTTAAATGTGTGAGGGGATAGGACGGCTGAAACTCTGCCTCTTAGGGGTGCACTTGACTACAAAGAGCAAAATAGAAATGAGGTCTACACCTTCGATGCTTATACAGTGGAATTCCTGTCTGCTGAAAGGCTGGGGAGAGGAATCCCAAGACCCTAGCACAGGGAGATTCTTGTCTTCTTGTATTGGTAGGGTAGCAATAGTCCTCCATCAAACAATAGTAAAAAGTTTTCTTCGAATATACTTTTCATAAATTAACAGTTGTTTTCTTCTTTCATTCTTGCATGTGTATGCGTGGTGTGCATGACTGTGTGCATGTTTTGGATGTGTGTGGGCATACCTAGGGAGCTATGCATTCGCATGTGTGTGGGCAACACATAAAGGCCCAGGATTGGTGTTGGAAATCATCCTCCATTACTATTCCACCTTAGTCATTGAGACAAGGCCTCTCACTGATACAGCTAGTCTTGCTAGCAGGCTTATTCTTGGGACACTCTGTCTCTGCCTTCTGAAGCTAGAATTATTGCAAGGGGACCATCCCACTCCTCTGGCATCTATGTGTGTTTCACACATTCAAACTCCATCCTCACTCTTGCACTCAGAACACTTAAACCACGGAGCCGCCTCCGCAGCCCACAAAAGCTGTTCTGAGCAATCATGGCACTGAAGGTAGACTGAAGGCCAAATGAACTGTGAAACCCATGTAGTTTCCATTTCAAGAGCACTAGCAGTAATTTCTTTTACAGCCATTAAAATGACATAATCCTCTTCCCAAACCTGACCCCATGCCCTAACAGGAACCTTCTTTTACCATTGTACGTAAAACTGATTCTAAATGTCAGCCAGAGCTGTAGGCATGGGGACGAGACATCAGGCAGGAACACTACTAACATTCCCTCAAGCTTTAGGGAAATGCGCTAGATGGATGCTGGAATCTCACTGAAACATTGATTCCACTTTGCAACTGACCTAGTGACCACGGCACATTACACTGTTATCATTACACCCTGGTTATTAAAACAAGAAATGAGGTAGGACCCAATTTGGGGGTCTTCTGATGGGCTACAAATGTTTGTGATGTGGGGAGGAGGTATTTCCCAAATTGCTTCCTCCTCCTACCCCATCATACCACACAGGCTAAATTTACACATCAGCAGCTAAACATTGGTGTCCGTTTTATTTCACAAGCAAGCAAAACCTCACCCTGTCCTAGCTGTGCTTTTCTTTCAGCCTTAATGAAGGGTTGGGTCCTCCCTGCTGGGAATTCTATTTAAGGTTTAACGAACTGATTCTCTTGGTCCAAGTGTTTGAGGATGTGAATAATGAAAAGGAATTTACGCAGAAATAGACTTCACTGTGATTTTCACATTTCACCCGTTTCTCATCACAGGAAAACAATGTGTAGGAGTCTTGCCCAGAGACGCATGAGAATAAGATATCAGATTCTCTGACCCATATGCCTTAGCTAAAAAACAAAAACAAACAAACAAACAAAAAAACCGCTTTCTTCTCTGAAGCAAGTGAGAGGAATGTTCTTGTAGACCAACTTCTGTGTGAGGTGAAAAGACAGGACTTTTAGAGCCTGGGGATATGAACTGTATTAAGCGGCCGGCAGTTTCCTGTGGAAATGAATAGGAAACCCTGACACTCTTAAACAGGACACCTGTGTTAAGTCCTGGACAACGATGCAGGCTTAGGGCAGGCCAGGCTTTTCTCCAACCCTTTAGGCATGCCAGTAAGGCTGTGAAGAGAGGGCAAGTAAAATGGAAATGTGGGCTACTAAACTGTCGTGCAACAACTTAACTAAGCGAAAAAGAGAGGTGGGGTTTAAGACTGACACTTGCACCTCTGAGGCAAATCTGAGAGGGCAGAGTACCATCCTCCAAAGCAGGAGCAGGAAGTAGAAGCATCTATCCTTGATGGTGTACTAACAAATCCGCTTATTAATCTTTTACTATCTACCCTCATATGAGTCACCGTTCAAGCAGGAGACAGCATTCACATCAATAATATGAGCAGGGAGACTTTAATGGCTAAGAGAGGTGAAGAGATCTCTAAGGAATACTGGGATAGCCAGTGCCAGGAGCAACTACTATTCCCAGGACAGGAGACAGGAAGGAACTCAAGGAGAGAATGAACTCAAAAATGGTGTCCTGTCGAGGAAGAGACGTGGGCTATAATGGGAAAGGTCTGTCTGTGCTTTAGAAGTTTCCAGTGGGAGAGCCGGTAAACTGTCTAGATGCAACTTTCTGGGAGATAATAACTTACCAGAGACTGTGCACCACCAGGTCTCCATGGGCACTGCACACAGCAAGAAGGGAAGCCGGGAACCCAAAAGAAAAGCGCTTCTCTTACAGTGTCTCTCCAGCACCCTCTACTGGCAAGCCTCACAACACTGGTGGAGGAGAACTGTTTGCAGAGTCCTGCTTCGGTGTCACAAAGCAATGAAAGAGAGTGTGGCTTAGGAGCAGAAAGGTAATAAATGGACAAGTCACAGTGTGGCTTATAACTCTAGTGGTTCTCAACCCCTCACAGGGGGTCACATATCAGATATCCTGCATATCATATATTTACATTACAATCCATAAACAGTACCAAAATTCCAGTTAGAAAGTAGTAATAAAATAATTCTATGGCAGTTCCTACAACATGAGGAACTGTACTTAAGGGTCATAGAATTAAGAAGGTTGAGAACCAGTGCTCTAGGTCGAAGTGTTGATTTTTTTTAATTTATTCAAATTAAAGAATGTCACTGCCAAGTGGGCATAGTGATGCACACCCATAGTCCCAACTCTTGGGGGGCTGAGGCAGGAGGAGTTCAAGACTCACATAGTGAGACCACCTTTTAAAAAAAATCAAAATAACAAAAAGTTACTATCTGTCTAATTCCTTTGATCATCTCAGAAGAACTGCTGGTATGTTCTGTCTTTAGAGGGTTAGTCATCTCCTAATTTAAATAAGCCTAGGAGCTGGAGAGGCGGCTCAGCTGTTAAGATCGCTTGTTAGTTTTGCAGAAGACCCAGGTTTGATTCCCAGTACCCACGTGG
The DNA here is from genome assembly GCA_907164525.1 of Lophiomys imhausi. Classification (NCBI taxonomy): domain Eukaryota; kingdom Metazoa; phylum Chordata; class Mammalia; order Rodentia; family Muridae; genus Lophiomys; species Lophiomys imhausi. The sequence goes on along the minus strand of CAJQZJ010032362.1, from coordinate 1,035,628 downwards.
CAGCTTCTAGGTGCCTGTAACTCTAGTTCCAACAGATCCAATGGCCTCTTCTGAAATGCACTGTTGATGGTCTGAGTGACAATGACTCCCATCAGCCCATGTGCTTGAATATGTGATCCAAAGTTGGTGGAACTGCTTGGGAATTAGGAGGCGTGGCCTTGTTGGAGGAAGTGTGTCATCGGAGGCAGGCTTTAAGGTTTCAAAAGATTTGAGCCATTCGCGATGTACTTTCTCTGCTTCCCGGCTTGTGGATCAAGATGTGAGCTCTCAGATGCTGTTCCAGCGCCAAGCCTGCTCGCCTGCTGCCATGTGCCCCACCATGATGGTCACAGACTCCCATCCCTCTGGAGCCACAAACCTCAAATTAACCTGCCTTCTATGAGTTGCCCTGGTCATGGTGTCTTATCATAGTGATCAGAAAGTAGCTAATACACATATATGCAGGCAAAACACTCATTACAGATAAAACAAAATAAACAAATATAAAAATTTTAAATCAAGCTAGATCAACATATGTTGAAGAAGACTTTTTTGAAGGTGGATAGGAAATCTTGGCCCCCCAATTTACTGACTTTTTAACTTTGGGAAAGTTACTTGTACTAAGTCTATATGTAGCACACTCAATCCAAAGGTGCTCTTAATCCATGGATGTTGCCATTGCCTTTTCAGCAAGGAAAATGAAAATATGTCAACATCATAAGACGATGGGAGAATTAAATGAGATGGAGGCATATGGACATTTTGAAAGAGTGTGTCTAGCATACAAGGATTGAATAGACATATTTTACTGTTTTGAGAATAAATGTTGTTATAAATGACATATAATAAAATAAAATATGGCCGGGCGGTGGTGGCGCACGCCTTTAATCCCAGCACTTGGGAGGCAGAGGCGGGCGGATCTTTGTGAGTTCGAGGCCAGCCTGGTCTACAAAGTGAGTCCAGGACAGCCAACAATACACAGAGAAACTCTGTCTCGAAAAACCAAAAAAATAAAAAAATAAAAAAAAAATAAAATAAAATATGAAACATTTTGATGGGGTGGTGTTAAGCACTCTACATGTTGATTGGTCCTGCTTGCTGTATGTTACTTACTTTGTCTCTGATTGGTTAAATAAATGTTGAGGCCCGGAGATTGGGCAAAGACAGAGATAGGTGGTACTAAGATGTGTAGGCTTTTTGAGAGACACAGAGTATCTTAGAAAGAAGAAGGTTGCCAGAGAGAAGCCAGGGCAAACAAGGAAGACACGCCATGGGGTAGACTAAAGAAGATCCTTCCACTTGGCCTGAAACATCAGCTTAGCGTGGAGAATAATAGTCCAAAGGGACATATGTATATATGGGGTTATATTTGGGTGATAGAATTATGAGCTAGCTTAGATGGGCTAGGATTGTACAACTCAGGCCTAGGCTTGTTAAAATCCACGTGGTGTCTGTGTGTATTCATTTATAATGGTGGGTTAAGTATTAACAATGCCAACCAATTAAAGTTAATATAAATACTGGTTAAGTCATTTAATTAGCCATATTTTTTTCTACACCATTTAGATTCTTTGTCTAGGGATCTTGTTGACAAATTTCATGAGTCCACATTTGAAAATGTTGAGCTGCAAACAACCCATGAGAAAAAGACATGAGAATCTTAGTTGACCTCAAGCTTTAAAAGGCCTATGCCATTTGCCATTGCAGACCACATGGAAGCTAGTCCACATGTAGGTGGTATCTCTCATTCTATATGCTGCATATTAAATGGAGTTTTTCGATTTAAAAAACTCACGGGAGGAGCAGACTGGAAATGTAGCTTGGTGGTAGAGAATTTGACTGTCATAGTGAAGGTCCTAGGTTCTATTCTCAGCCCTGCAAAATGAGATGAAATGCTGTCAGAGGTTGGAGAGAGTTGCCTTTAAAATGAAGTTTAACGAATTATAACAGATAACTAGGAAAGGAGCAGAAAAACACAGAAAAGGATAGGCAAACAAGTTAGGTTTGTTTAGTCAAGAGAAGGAAATACAGCTATCTTCACAGAGTTCACGTGCCATTTTGTTGATCTGATCTGATCTGACACTTTAAATGAGAATTAGCAAGGAAATGGCTTTGATTTAATAAAAAGCTTGCTTTTAAAAAAATAAACAGGGAGCCGGGCGTGGTGGCGCACGCCTTTAATCCCAGCACTCGGGAGGCAGAGGCAGGCGGATCTCTGTGAGTTCGAGGCCAGCCTGGTCTACAAAGCGAGTCCAGGACAGCCAAGGATACACAGAGAAACCCTGTCTCGAAAAACCAAAAAAAAAATAAAAAAAATAAATAAATAAACAGGGGCTGGAGAGATGGCTCAGCGGTTAAAAGCACCAGCTGCTCTTCCAGGGGACCTAAGGTTCAATTCCCAGCACCCACATGGCAGTTCACTACTGAGCTTGTAACTCTAGCTCCAGGGGTCCCGACACCCTCACAAAGACATACATGCAGGCAAAACACCAATGTACGTAAAATAATTAATTTAAAAAAACAACTCTTTCAAGACGGGTTTTACTGTGTAGCCCAGGCTGTCCTCTAGCTCTATGTACAGTTCAGACTGGTCTTGCAATGCTCCTGCTTCAGCTTCTCAAGTGCTGGCATCGCTGGAAGGTGCCACCAGGTCTGGCTTGGCTTGGCTTTTATTTAATATGAGGAAAAACCTGAAAACAGTAAGGACATTCTAAGCCCATTGAAGGCATACCCACAGAGAGTGATGGACATCTGTCACTCGGGGATACTCTCTCATAACAATAGGCACCTGTACAATCTCTGGGCTTTGTTCCTAGCCCTGTCAGGAGTCTCCCTCTGGCTACTGGGAGCAGCATGCTAGGGCAGCCCAAGCATAGACCTTATGAGAAAATTCATTCCCAAGGTTATGTTATACTTTACCAACAGCTCTGAAAGATCATTCTGGTTTCAATTTTGCCCATAAGGTCAGAGGTGGCCTAGGTTGAGATTACCTCAACTTCCTCTTCCACCCTACCCATTGCTTTCCCTTCCTGGGGGGTGGGGGGGGGGGTAACAAAAAACTCTCTTAATTTGCTACACACTTACCTTCATCTTAGGGTAGGCCCCTCTGGATCCCAGTGTGCAGCAATGTCTCTCCACAACCCACTAAGTCCGGAAGTACCTATAGCCCTGTGACTCTCTGAGACTTTGGGTATCTGAAGGTACAGGCTCTGAGTTTACAAGGGTCTACCTTGTCTCCTCTGTGTGTAGTGTGATGGGTAATCTGCAAGAAAATTCTCAGCCTTCTGACTCCCTGACCCGTCACTGGCTTGGTATCATTCCAGGAAAGAAGGACATTTGTTAGGTTGGTCATTCAGTCACTTAAGCAGTCTTTTAACCTTTTTGGGGGGCGGGGGCAGGGGACAGGGCCGGGGGGGGGCATAGTCTCTTGTTATGTAGTCCAGACTAGTCTTTGCACTCCCTCCTTCTTCAATTCTCAAGTGCTAGATTACAGACATATAATACCATAATTCTTCAGAACTAATGCTATATATCAAGATATATGGATATGCCAGCAGTGCACGTTACATTTCTTTGCTAGAGCTTATTGGTGAGTGCATCATTCCCCAAATCTCAGCCATTTTCATACTGCTTCTGAAAGCTTTGCCACATTAGCTCATGACCTGGTGCTGGCACTTCTAACTCAGGCCGTTAATTTAATTATTTATTATAAATTTATTATTTAAGATAGATTCAGTTATATCTAGTGGCAGTCCTTAGTAAGATGGTCTACAATGTTCACAAAGGGTTGCTAATTGCCAGTAGACTATGCATGTTTTTAAAAGCATCCATTAAGAGACCTGCAGCCCATAACCTCTCTTTGTGAATGAGCTACCTTTACTGGATAAGTGTAGCTATCAAACCTCACCAAAGGTTACAGCAAATGGAGCCCATCACAGAGAGCCACAACTGGATACAATGCAGAGGTCAACATATCACAGGGAGCTCATCCCCAACAGATACATCTACATCACAGCTCTGTGTCAGAGGTTCAGGGAGCATCAAGGAAGAGGGGGCAGAAAGACTGTAAGAGCCAGAGTACTAGGAAGTCTGCTGTGAAACAGTATCTCCTAGAAATGACTGCATAAACAAGACTGCAACAATGGCAGTATCAGTAGACATGTTAACAGGGATGGGGGATTTTATGGGTTCCCACCCCTAGAAGAAGAACTGCAGGCAACTGCAGAAGAATGGCTGGCCGGCAGAAGATGAATTAGCCTCTCCCAGGGATGAGTCCCCTTATTGTTTGTCTGGTGCAGAGTGGTCAGCCTTGAAACTATATATACACCACCAACAGAAACTAATTCAGCAGGTATATTTATATATTTGTGAGTGTGTGTGTGTGTGTGTGTGTGTGTGTGTGTGTAGCAATCAAAGAAAAAGATGCTATCAATTTGGGGGGGGAATGAGAGGGGCTGAAGCGAGGATATTTGGCAGGGGTGGGAAAATAGGAAGGGAGGAGGTAAAATGATGAATTCTTTATCAACCGAAGTATATTTTAAAATATAAAATAAAAGTATGCATTAAAATAAATATATACCTTATAATAAAATGAACATCTGTGTATCATGTGTCCCATATAGACACTCTGCTTCAGGAGGCACTTATAGAAAGGCTCACACAGAGAAATATATACAGCATCCTCAGGCCATAAAATGGAGTTTTAACTTACTCAAGAAATGTCTTGAGGAAGTGGGCTGACTTGGAAGGCAGAGCAGGGATTGACCAGATGAAGAGGTATGAGAAAGGCCCGTGAAAGACACTCCAGACAGAGGTAGCAGCCAGGCCAAGTCCTTGTGGCCAGAGAGAACACACTAGCAGTAAGACTCAAGTGTAAAAACCAGGGGTGGGGAGCATGGTATGAAGTATACTGTCCAGGGAGATAGAGACCAATAATAGAAGATAGTTGGGGAGGACTCCACTAGTAACATCTGCAAATAACTGTGCACACAGATGAATTATAACACATCTCTAGACCTTCTGCCAAAGAACACAAATAATCGGGATCCATGTGCATGGATCTGGCCTGGGATCAAATCTGAGAGTCTGTGAAATGTATTCCAGGCTTGAAAGTTTGGAGGCTGAGGTTACATTTGTTAAATATTTAGATCTTCTGCTGAGGCTTTTGTCCTTTATATCCAGCAGGTGGTGTACAGGAAAATGCTTTTCATTCATAACAAATTCCCATACACTCAAAAGCAAGATAAGGTTTGCCCCAATAGCCGTGGGTGAGGGTTGGAACAGAGAAGAAGCGTAAGTGAAAACACAGTGTAACTGGCTTCTTACTGCTATGTCTCCAGAGGTTCTGAATTTGATATTTTTGTCCAAGTTTGGGAGCTTTATTATTAATCAATCCAAAAAGAAATGAAGATGCTTGAAAAGCATCACACAGGGAAACCCACATTCTTTGCAAGAGAGAAGCAGAGAGGCAGCTGGGAAACCCTTTAGAGATGATGCCAGCACCAGAGTTTGGGAAGGAACATGACAGATGGAGACATCTTCTTCCAGGTATGAAAACAGAACTGCAAAGCCTCTTACCTAGATCAAAGAAGGAAGACACAACAGCTTGAAACACACTGAAGAAGCTATCTCCTTAAAGTCTCTAGGTTACATTGTGAGTCCCAGGGAGAGCAAAATAAAAACAAAAACAAAAACCTGTTAGGGACTGAGTGGAGAATACTCTTGATTCTGTGGTTTCTGTAAGAAATGTGGCAGACTCTTTATCATAGCCACACTAAATTGATCTTGTTCCGTTTAGTATCAGGATGGGGATTAGGCTGTTCTATAACCAACAAGAAAACAGTCCCTGCAAGTGAAGAGGGATATTAACAGACTGAAGAATCGAGCAGAAAATGCTATTGAAGTGTTCACATTGGCAGAGAGTATGATATCGATAACCTCATTAGGATGTAGCATGAGGATGCTGAAAGTATGTGCAGGATGCTACAGGAACGCAGATAGGATAAAGAATTCTGCTCAGGGGAGCTAGAGAAGGCTTCCCAGAGGAGTTATTTGGAATTGTGTTGGAAGAGATAAACAGATGTAACAGTTTGACTGTTTATGCCCCCAAGATACACTATGCTGAAGCCTCCTCCTCAATGTTACAATGTTGAGAGGTGACTGGGTTATGAAGAATATGACTTCATCAATGAGGTATCAATGATTGGTGCCCATATGACAGAAAACCCAAATACCTCCATGGAATGACAAGACAAAATCTTAAAGGGCTACCCTGCAATCAGTGGTGGGAAGTGCCAGAGAAATCATCTATCAGCCCAGAGATTAGGCAGCCCTGCATCGGGTGGAAGAAAGCTCTCCTAAGGGCTATACTCACCAGCCTGTCCTCAAGATCTGGGACACATGTGGATACTACCTGCCTGATTCAGGACTCTTAGCCTTAGAAATGAACACAAAAATTGGGTTGTGGTATTCTTAGAACACCAAACAAAGGCAGACAGAAAACTCTCTGCAAACTCCAATCAGGGGTCCATGTTTGCTCAGAAGTTCACAGTCTAGAAAACTACTCAGAAAGCTGTTGAAGGAGAGATAACTGAAACAAACCGCACCACTGTGAACACCCAAAACCTCAGGAGCTGAAATAAATAGATACACACAAGTCCTGTCAGTTGTTCTGTTTCTTTTCTCTTCCTTATTCCCCCATCCTTTCCTTCCTTCTTTTTCACCCCTTTGAAGTAGAGTCTCATATTATATTCCAAGCTGACCTAAAACCCGCTGTGTAGCTTAGGATGCCCTTGAACGTCTCATCCTTCTTCCTTGGTCATTCAAGTGCTAGGATTACAGGCAAGAGCCATCACCCCACACTCAACATAACCACCTTTACAGGGATAAAGTACATTTTTCAAAAAAAAAACCCACTTCACTTTGAAGAACACAGAGGCTATCATAAACACAAGACAGATTTAACTCAGAAAGGAAGTAAACAGCTTCAAAGGAAAGATAGAAACAGCAGAATTGTGAGCCTAGAGGGCAGAATTTCAAGAAATGATAGAAGACTCGACTGGTCATGAAAGATATAACAATAAAATACAGGATAACTAAAAAAACAAAAGATATGATAACAACAATAAAGCCTACTAAGGCCCTGGAGAGAATCTAAAGTCAAGCAGAAGCAAGAGAAAAAAATTAATCTAAAAATCCACCAGAGCAAGGAGTAAGACTTTTGCATTGCTCTCTGGTCAGCAAGCAATGCCCAATCCTCACAGAAATGGCTATGGAAGGAGAAAAGGAAGCCACAGTATTGGCAGCTGATGGTGCCAGGGAACAGATTTCAAGGCTGGAAAAGTAGGTGGAATGTTCAGGAAAAACACTGGCAGCAGGAAAACCATGGAAGAATTCTAAAATTATGAGCATAAACTGCCCAGTACCCTCATCAGAAGCTAAACCATGCACACATGGAGAAGACTCTAAACGACCTAGTGAGAAAGTGGACAGACACCAAAAAGAAATCTGGCTTTTTTTTCTGGATAGTACAGGGTGTGTGTTCTAACCAAATACAGATGGTATCTATGAAGAAGTCATGTGACCAAAAAAATTTTAATGGAATCTTTTAAAAAGTTACTTATTTATAATTTTATTAATGTATGTGTATGTGTGTTCATGTATGCACGTGCATGTGCATGCTTTATCACTCTCCACCCTTAAAAAATTACATGTATTTATTTGTGTGTACATGCTCACCACAGTGCATGTGTAGGGTCAAGAAATAACAGTGGAAGTCCCAGAGATCAAACTCAAGCTGTCAGACTTGGCAGCAAGCACCTTTACACACTGAACCATCTCACCGGCCCTCCACATTGTCTTTTTTTTTTTTTTTTTTTTAAACATTTATTTATTTATTATGTATACAGTATTTGCTCTACATATATGCCCAGGCAGATCTCAATGTAGATGGCTGTGAGCCACCATGTGGTTGCTGGGAATTGAACTCAGGACCTTGGGAATAACAGCCAGTGCTCTTAACCTCTGAGCCACCTCTCCAGCCCTCCACATTGTCTTTTGAGACAAAGACTCTCACTGAACCTGTACTCACTGATTGGATAGACTGGCTGACCAATGACCTCTGCGGATCTTCATGTCTCCGCCCACCACCACGCCCAGAGCTAGGGTTACAGATGCTCGTGATCTCACAAGGCTCTTAGGTGGGTTCTGGAGACCCAAACTGTGCAAGGCAGATCTTTACCAAGTGAGCCGTCTCCCCAGCTTTGAAAATTCAAATTTCTTAGGCTTAAAATATCAAAGACGGGCGGGGGGAGATACACCTTACATTAAAAACAAACAAACAAACAAACAAAAAACAGGAGAGTGAGGGAGAAGAGGGTAGGAGGATGACTGGGAGAGGGAGGAGGGAGGGGACTGTGATTGAGATGTAACTTGAACAAATAAATAAATGGTGAAAAAAATATATCAAAGATAGAGCTCAAAACTACCAAAAAGCTGGGGGTTGGGGCACCTTAGAAGGAAGAAAATTGGAGAGTGACTTCTCTCACTGCTGAAATCCTTTGCTAACCATCAAATGACATAGAAACAGGGAAGCCTCCAAAGAGCCAAGAGAAAATGCGGTAATATGAAGCCAGAGAACAAAGCAGCGAGCTGTTATACACCACATAGGTGATAATCTCCTGTTCAACCAAAATACGATCCTCAGAAAAAGACAACAGAACGTATTATCTACTAGGTCCAAGTTTCAACCAGAAATCACTACATATGCCATGACACTACAGTGCACTCTGAACTAGGGGGAAAGCGGCTCATAGAAACTGACCAGAAGTAGTTCAGATGTTGGATTAACAGGCAAAAATCTTTAAAGCAGCTGTTAACATCATACTCGACTCGGCCTCTCTTCCCCACCCACTCCCTCTCTTTCCCTTCTTCTCTCTTCCTGTCACTCAGTTTCTGTCCCTTTCCTTTCTCTCTCTCTCTCTCTCTCTCTCTCTCTCTCTCTCTCTCTCTCTCTGCAGGTACACACTATTTGTCTTTCCCTCTCGAATCCAACAAAAAAAAATCATACTCGAAAAAAATTGAAGGAAAATATGATATACTGAATAGGGTGTTAAGAACTCTGGGCACAGGAATGGACACTAAGAAATAAGACCAAAAAAAAAAAATTCCAAATCCAGTAATAATAATAGAGAAAGCTAGGATTAAAACAGATGAAAACTGAAAACTTACAAGTTCACTATATGAGGTCAACGAAAAAACTGGGGACAGGAGAAAACACATCAGAGAACATACAGAGATACTTAACAGAAATGCCAAGTCCAAACAGCGGAAAGAACACCTCCAATTCCAGCACTTGGAGGTGAGGGAGAAGGATTGCTAGAGGACTCCAAAGCCCACCTAAGACCCTGTCTGATGGGGTGGGGTTAAGCATTCTAAATGTTAATTGGTCCTGCTTGCTGTCTATTACTTACATTGTCTCTGATTGGTTAAATAAATGCTGAGGCCTGGAGATTGGGCAAAGACGGAGGTAGGCAGGACTAAGGTGTGTTGGCTTCAGAGACAGAGAAGCATCTTGGGAGAGGAGCCAGGAGCAGGAAGAAGGAGGAACACATGCCATGATGCCATTGGGTAGATTAAAGAAGTTCATTCCACGTGGCCAGGAACATCAGCATAGTGTGGAGAATAGCAGTCCAAAGGGATATATGTATATATGGGGTCATATTTGGGTAATAAAATTATGAACTAGCTTAGATGGGCTAGGATTGCACAATTCAGGCCAAGGCTTATTAAAATCCATCTGGTGTCTGTGTGTATTCATTTATAATGGTGGTTAAGGATTAACACTTCCAACCAATTATTGATAATATAAATACTGGTTAAATCATTTAATTGGTCATTTTTTTCTACATGTTTCTAAAAGAAAACAAGAAAATTAAAGTATAAAGTTGAATAAAAAATGAAGAAAGACTCAGAGACCTGGGGAAACAATATCTAAATATTCAAAACACAGATAATTCAGAATCTAGAAGGGCTTGAGGGACCTCACAGGATAGCTCAGTGGGTAAAGACATTTGCTACACCATTGTAGCAACTTGAGTTCTAGCCTTAAAGTCCATACAAAGGCGAAAAGAGAGAACCAACTCCTCAAATTGTCTTCTGACCTATACATATGCACGTACACATAAACACACAATAATGTAAATTTTTTTTTAATTTAAAGAAGTCAGACACAGTGGCGCAAGCCTTTAATCTTAGCACTCAGGAGGCAGAGGCAGGCAGATCTCTGTGAGTTCGAGGCCAGCCTGGTCTACAAAGAGAGTCCAGGTCTACCCAGAGAAATCTTATCTCTGAAAAAAAAAAATATTTAAAGAAATATTTCCTGAAAACTTCCCAAAGGGATAGAAGTAAACTGAGAGGTGATGAAAATGTCTGTTTTGAGTATAATGGTAGTTTACACACTCATTAAAATTCCCTGTAACTGCACATTATAATTGGGTGCATAAATTGTATCATATACTTTATTTTAAAAGGGAAGTGGGGGCTTGAGAAATGGGACTCAGCAATTAAGAGCACTTCCTGCTCTTCCAGAAGATGATTCCCAGTAGGCCCATTAGTGGCTCATAAGCTCCTGTAACTCCAGCTCCAGGGAGACGCATGCCTCTGTGAGCACCAACACACTCACAAGCACATATTCCCTCACAGGCACACACAAAATTAAAGATGAAAACCATGAAATGTACCATTGCCTGTCACTTAAAAATCCTAATTATGTAATAGCCAAAGAGAATATGAGTGAATGTACAAATAGCTCTGAAGAAAATATCAGAATGTATCATGGTCAGAGAATGGCAGGTACAGAGGCATGAAGATGAGAATCAGGGTGGGCAGTGGGGAGTGTGGGGGTCCAAAGGCGCAGGATGAGGAACCAAAAGAACATGGGAGATGGGGGGCGAAAAGCACACACACTGAGGCCCACACAGTTTTGATGAGAGACAAGAATCCTAAAGTCCAAGAGGCTCCAGATGCTGCTCTGTGCAGAACCAAGGTCCTTACGGAAGTGCATCAGGGTGGGGAGGGAGGGAAGAGCGGTCACCTATCAGGTGGTAGTTCCAGTAGCAGCTGACTTTTCCATATAGTCATAGTAGCCAGGAGAGAAAAGATCTGTCTTCAAAGAGCTGAGAGAGCATAACCATTACCCTGCCTGCCATGTGGACCTCAGTACAAGGGCAGGCCACTTCTGCACTTCTACCTCCGGTTTTCTCATTACCTCTCTGCTCCCAGCCCATCAAAACATGTGCAGTGTTAAGCTGTGAAGAGGATTTTATTTAAAGTAAACAGTGTTAATGTGCTCGAGGTGTTAATGGTAGAATACTGCGGATTGGAGCTAGTGTTGCTCCAAGCCATTTTTATTATAATATTACTAAAATATGCACAGATATGTAAAACTAGGTATAAATATCTTATGTGTGTATTTTATACTATTAAAACCAAATGACTGTATGATATATAAGAGACTTGTTTGTTAATTAAAACAAAATTACAATGCCACTAAAATCCAAAATATGAACACATAGATGGCAGAACATGCTGTCTACCCTCCTGCAGATGGTCAGGTGGGCTGCTTCCAGAGTCTTGGGCTCTCCGTACACAGTGTAACTGTGCATTTTCTGTGCAGCTCACATTCAGTAGCACAGTGTATTCTGAAGTACACTGCGGCTCTGAAGGAACCTGGGTCTAGATTCAGGCTTCTCAAGTTGAAACCCACATGTGACATGGGTGGGTGAGTTGTGGTCCTGAGTGTCTACCTGTTGTCAGGTAAAATGGGATCACACAAGGACCTTTGCATAGGGTCGCCATGAGGGTTCAATGAAGACTATAAGGAATGCATTTAGCCAGCACCCAGAACATACAATGAGCTTTGTGAGTTACTGCTGTCAGAGCTGAAATTTGTGCCTTTGGATGATTTACCTTTGCTCACACCCAAACTTTCATTATTATTATTATTATTATTATTATTATTAGGAATCAAATCTGAGGCAAGAGCTCTACCACTGAACTATACACCCCAGCCTTATTCATTATTTTGAAAAGCTAATCAACTTTATGTGGCATCCCAAAAAAGAATTCTATTCGAGGAAAAACTCTCACTGAAGTTAGCATGCACAGAACAGCTCTATGCAGCAAAATGTCTCAGTGTCCAGGTCTTCACACAGCCACTTGTCACATCATTCTACATAGGTCTCTTCCACTTCCTTTGCAAGGGAAGACCAGCTGCCTTCCCTTGGTCTTTGTGGGAACACACACTTGGGACCTACAGGAATGTGGCCAGGGGACAGCAGTGTTGATTCAGAGTAAGTTAACAGAGCTTCTAAAGTTTCTTCCTGAAACATCAATAACACACACACACACACACACACACACACACACACACACACACACATGTATGTACACATCCACGTGTGCCAGTATGCTGGTAATAAAAGAATTTAATTAACTGAATCACTTGAGCTGATAATCTTCAACTTCATTGTAAGCTATGGTAGGACAGTGATGAAAGAGTTATTACAATTAGGCTGAGATAGCCGGGCGGTGGTGGCGCACGCCTTTAATCCCAGCACTTGGGAGGCAGAGGCAGGCGGATCTTTGCGAGTTCGAGGCCAGCCTGGTCTACAAAGTGAGTCCAGGACAGCCAGGGCTACACAGAGAAACCCTGTCTCGAAAAAAACAAACAAAAAAAAAACAATTAGGCTGAGATAGGGATGTAAAATTAATAAATAAACAAAAAGATTTATTACATTTTGAAACAAAGGAATTTACTTTTGAGCATTGCAAAAGCAGATGTATTTAGTCTACAAAGAGGACAAGCCCAAATGCACAAAACAACTTTATAATTCTAGTTTCTGTGAGACTGAAATGTGTGCTGTGAAAGGCTGGCCTGAGTTCCTATCATTACTGCTTGGTTTATCAATCAAGGGGAGTTCCCCTAGGAAAGGAGCCACAGTGGAAGGAAGTCTTTCCCTTGTTTAAAGACATAACTAGGAGGCTGGAGGGTGCTGAGTGGTAGAGCACTTGCCCAGAACACAGCAGGTCCTGGGTTAGATCCTCAGCCCTGTCAGGAACGAACATAGAAACTCCAGAAAAAAAGAAAGACAAGAAAAGGAAAGGGAGAAATGAGTGTATATTAAATCCTTTCTCACAAAGATACATCACCGAAGATAATTGTAATCTATTACCTGTTTTTGACAGGGTCTCACACAGTCCAAGGTGGCCTCAGACTCACTAAGTACCCAAGGATGACCTTGAGTTTCTGATCCTCCTACATCTACTTCCCAAGTGCTGGAGTTACAAGCCTTCCACTGTACTTGGTATGTGTGTTGCTGAACTCTGAAAGCACTCTGCCAACTGAATTACATCCCCAGCCCTCCCCAGGTTCAAACTGCTCCAACTTTCTGTTACTCTGGGGGGGGGGATTACCTAAGCTAGTGGGGTGTGGGTGGGGTCAAGCAAAGCTTCCAAGGAAGCAGAGGCCGCAGCATGGACAAGGTACTCCCTGCTTGGTACTTCCTGTCCCTTCTTCACTCTTTCAAACTGGGGCAAAGCACAGGCTGGTACCATGTCCAAAACACTCACCAAAGATCGCCTCTAGACCCAAGCAAGCAAACAGAGCACCACAGACGGAGAAGGCAAGCACAGACTAGTACCACTGCAGGCCTTCAGTCCTGCACTGAGTGGCTCCTGAACCTACAACTAGGCTGATAGCATCCTTCTTCTTCTTTTGGGAGACTGAGGCAGCTAGTGAACAAAAAAAGAATCTAATGGAATTCCTCAAATCTTTATGACTACAAAGAGCAATGACTAGACCCAAAGTATCAGATTTTTAGAAACTGGAATCTCAGCCGGGCGGTGGTGGCGCACGCCTTTAGTCCCAGCACTTGGGAGGCAGAGGCAGGCGGATCTTTGTGAGTTCGAGGCCAGCCTGGTCTACAAAGCGAGTCCAGGACAGCCAGAGATATTCAGAGAAACCCTGTCTCGAAAAACCAAAAAAAAAAAAAGAAACTGGAATCTCCCTCCTTCTAAGAATTCAAATTAAAAAACAGAGGTGGGGAAGAAAGAAGAATCAGGAACTCAAACCAATGAATTAATAGTTAATTAGGATATTAGTGTACACAGCAACATTATTCATAACAGTTGAAGATGAAAATAACCCACATGGCAGAGAAATGGATAAGCAAACAAACAAAAATAAATACATACATGATATATGATGTATAATCCAGTCTTTAAAGTGAATGACATAAACCTGGCTTCATGGTGCACGCCTACAATCCTAGCACTCCGAAGGTACAGGCAAAAGCATGAGAAGTTTAAGGTCGTCCTCAATTATATACAGAGTTCCAGGACAACAGGTTGATGTAGGACAATCAGAAAGAAGAGAAAAACAAAATTGCTAACACAGGTTACAACATGTGGTGAAATTTGAAATCATTAAGTGAACTGCAGTAAACCAGACCCACAAGATCAAATATTGCACAAGTCTATTTATATTGGGCATCTAGAATGAGCAAATTCATAGAGCAAGAAAGACTGGAGGGAATGGGAGGTTATTGCTTAATGTTTAGCAGTTTCTATTCAGGTGAAGAAAATTTTTCGGAAATCAAACAGCAATGGTTGCACAACACCATGAATGCAAACCAAACTATACACTTAAAATGTCTAAAGGAACAATTTATGTTTTATCTATAACACTATAAATATAACATGTGTACATGCATATAATAGAATGTGTTTATGTACATAGATACGTCATACCTTTTTTTTTTTTTCAAAAAAGCAGAGACCCAAATAATTGGAAACAATCCAAATATCTTTCAATAAGTAAAAGGATGCAAAAAACAGTACACCGAGCTGGGTGTGGTGGCACACGCCTTTAATCCCAGCACTCGGGAGGCAGAGGCAAGTGGATCTCTGTGAGTTCAAAGCCAACCTGGTCTACAAAGTGAGTCCAGAACAACCAAGGATACACAGAGAGAAACCCTGTCTCGGACAAAAAAAAAGTGGTACACTTATATGTTGGAATAAAATGGAACAAATTACTGACGCATGAGGAAAAGGTACATTAAATACAAGGGCATTAGACAGAGTGAGTCATGGTCTCAAAATGAGACAGAGACCACATGGCTGCCAGTGCAGTGTGGGAGTGCAGGAGACCTTTTGAGGTGATGGACCTGACGGAGAGGTGACACCGTGAATTTCTATAGATATGAAAATGCATAGGAGTTGGGCATGGTGGCACATGCCTTTAATCCCAGCACTCGGGAGGCAGAAGCAAGCTGATCTCTGTGAGTTCAAGGCCAGCCTGGTCTACAAAGCGAGTCCAGGACAGCCAGAGCTGTTAAAAAGAGAAACCCTGGCCAGGCGGTGGTGGCGCACGCCTTTAATCCCAGCACTTGGGAGGCAGAGGCAGGCGGATCTTTGTGAGTTCGAGGCCAGCCTGGTCTACAAAGTGAGTCCAGGACAGCCAGGGCTAAACAGAGAAACCCTGTCTCGAAAAAACCAAAAAAAAAAAAAAAAAAAAGAAATGTGGTTAGGGCTGGAGAGATGGGCTCAGCCGTTAAAGGCTAGGCTCAAACCAAAAATATAAGAAATGTGGTTATTCCCAGTGAGAATACCCAGAGTCCTGGGAAATATCAGAATGAATATCCATCACAACACAAGCAGGTGCCCCACCCTTCTGGGGGAAAAATTGGAAGATGTGTATTCTCACAACTCAACTCTCATCCCAAGTGTTTAATGACAGCAACCCTGAAAAGCCTAGTTTGTGACTGAGGAACTTGGAAATAGCCTGTTCCTCAAAATCCCAAACAGATCCTATCAAACACAAAAGACTGTAGGCAATTCTAGATCCAAACCTCTGGTTTCAAGAGAAGAGCAGCAAGTGAAACCGCCCACGTTTCTTGTGGTAACTCATGCTGCCCAGGCTTCACTGGCCTCTGGAAGCCTCTAGAAGTCCTGTGGGACTTCACTTATGGGGTGTGTAGGCAGCTACAAGACTGTGAACTGGATAAAATGGGGAGAAAACAGACTAAGCACCCCGCTTCATCTCCCTCCATACATCCTTCCCTCCTCTTGTGGTGGGATGTCTGTCACCTGGTGAATGAGTATTTTACAAGCAGGGCACTCATCAGAGCTCCTAATTAGGAAGTTGGGAGGGGGAACCCTGGAGCCTGTCTTGTCATCTTCTAACACTTCACTGACCTGCCACTGCTCTTTTATTGAGGGAGGGAAGCTTAGGAACAACTTCTAGGGATCGTTCCTTATACTCAAACAGAAAAAGAGACAGCAGCACTTTGCTTTAAAAATGACTCACACCCCTTTTGACCACAGACTTGTGCCAGATCACAAACCAACAGGGAAAGACATGGAAAGGAGAGGAAGATATGCTAGGCTTTCCTAAATTTAGGATCATCCACCTCTACCAAAGGATAGAGAGAAAGCAAACTAAGTTACCCATTTTTCATCGGCCTTTTAGTAAGGATGACTTCTCAACTCCTCTCTACATAAACACCTACAAATAAGTAGCCAGGAACTGAAGTTATTCCATGAGCCAAAAGCTGCACATTTCGTGAATCTTGAACAGAGCCCAAATATTCCTTTTTTTTTTTTTTTGACCCAACTGAAAATTACATGTGTGTGTAAAAATCTTGTTTTGAATACATAATTAAGCCTTAGGGATATAGTTCACACTGGATCATGTCCATTTATCCCATGACTGGTGAACCCAAACATGAAACTATTCATCCAATCAAACTTTTCTCCCCCTACCCCCAACAAGCCTAATACCAGTATTCTAGAAACGGAGGAAGAAATGAGATTCTGCTGAAGCAAGGGATCTACCTCCTGGTGATATAGAAGGAAATGGGCCAAAGGGTCTTATAAGGCATTGGATAACATTCAAAACTAGATTTTATCTGAATCTATGGCATTATCACTTGCTCCCAGGGACCAAGATCCCTTCTTTTGTTGATCACCTACTAAAAGAAAGGTTTAGAGTGGGCTGGAAAGACGGGTAAATATGTAAAGACACTTGCTGCTGAACCAAGAACGGAGATCTGTAGATGGATGGGTTACAAAGCTAAGGTCCCTTCTAGGAGCAGAAATATGGACCTTTAACTATAATTTTACAAGACATATTTCCCAGCTAATGATCTTTGACCAATTTTAAGATGTAGAGAAATCTATGGGAAATGGAGACGGAGCTCGAGAGAGGGGCATAAGGGAAGAAGCCCATTTATGGGGTGTTATAAAAGCAATTGCTGTCATTTCTTCTACTCCATATTTTTTTAAAAATATGGATCCCAAAACCCACATGTTGGAATTACAGAATTAACTCCTGCAAGTTATTCTCTGATCTCTGTGCAACATTCACTAAATAAGCAAGTAAAATGCTATAGAAATATTTTTACAGGAAAATATGAAGCTTATTTTTAAAGTCAAAAGGTCTGCCAAGAGGCTAAAAGATGGCTTCTCAACCTTAACTATTTTATTTGGTCTAAAGCAAAGCTAGCAAAGTTATGGTAATTCTGTTTCTGAATCTCTCCAGAAAATTCTAATAGGTACCTTTGGGGTCTAATAGAATGGAAAAGATGCCAAACATGAAAGAAATACAAGGGCAGACATTTCATTTCACTTTATTAAAAATTCATGGTACACAGGGGCAGACTACTAGATAAGCAAGAACATTAATGTATGTTGGAAATATTAACATTGAAGATGGAAAAAAAGATTAAAGCAGAGGTCTGTGGAACCCGCAGAGAGTGTGTGCACAAACCACAGTTGCTCCATTTGGGGAGCTATGGAATGATGGAGGCCTAGCCCACACCCTCACCATCCTCCACAATCTCTTCTGGTTGGCCTTCCTCCTCAGGGTCCATTTGGGCCTCTTCCAGTCATCATGGGAAGCTGTAGCTGCTCTCATGTCTTCAAGAAGACTTCAAGATTAAGTCCTGACCTGCATCTGAGCATCTCTAGAGGGCTGTGGGGTAGTTGGTCCAACTGTCCTCTGGGCACCAACTGGCAGGTAATCTATAAGAACCCTGTAAACAATCTACTTTCCCTATAATCCCTGTTCCCCTTCCTGTGTTCACCATGAAGATTCTGAACCCCAAAGTACAAATCATTACAAAATGGTTCCTGTGATGTTTTCTCAGTCTTAAGGGACCAGAGGATCACCAGGTCATGTAGATGAGCCCTCTCACCCCTAGGGCTGGGAGAACAGGCATGGGGAAGGGTGTAGAGAGCTGCGACGTGCCACGCCTTAAAGATGGTGCTGGTCTCCGCCTTCCACCAGCCCCACGGTGAGCGCTCTCGGTGGTAAACAAGTCCATATTTGGCTAAGACCGCTGATCTGGCTTGCTTCCGCATACGTGGGCCTCTAAGATAGCACCACGTGGCTTTACTTGATTGGCTGCTCATTTAGTATTTAGCCTGTGGGTTGGGTCTGCCCGGGCATTCGGAAGACTGTTTTCAAGGGACCTGAATAAACTGCTTGAGAAGAGCTTTTGCGAGTTGCATCGTTCTTGCTGGTCGAGAGGGCCGCGACAAGTGGTGGCCCGTACGGGGAACCCAGAAAAGACTCAGAACTCCAGCAGTCAGGGGCAACGCGTTGGTAAGTTCCTGGGATAAATCAGGACAATAAAGTTTCACGGAGATAGCGAACACAAAGTAAAGATTCGCGGATAATAGCGAACATACGGTAAAGTTTCGCGGAGATAGTGAACATACAGTAAAGTTTTGCGGAGATAGCGAACAAAAGGTACAGTTTCGTGGGGAAGCTGCGAACCGAAAGTAAATTTTTAAACATGGGGTTGTCTGAGTCACACCCAATTTTTCTGGCTCTTCAGGAGCTACTTTTAGCTAGGAATTTGAAGATTAAGAAGTCTACCCTAGAAAGATTTTTGAATGAATGTGATTCCGTGGCTCCGTGGTTTGCGGTGTCCGGGAATCTTACGGTATCCTGCTGGGACAAATTAGGCAGGGACTTGGATTTTGCTTGGGAGCAAGGGACTCTGAAGCATGGAGTAAGACCGATTTGGAAAATGGTGAGGAGTTGTTTAGAAGATCAGAGATGTTGTAATGCAATCAAAGAGGGAGAGTCAGCCTTGGAACTGCTGCAAGGGGAAAGATCTGAGCAAGTAGACAGTGAAAAGGAAAGTAACAAAGGCGGAAGATTTGAGCAGGCAGACAGTGAAAAGGGAGGCAAAAAGAAAGTTCCTCTCTATCCCGAACTTACAGATTTTAGAGATTTTAGAGATTTTGAGGACTCAGAGAGCACAGATTCTGAAGGAGAGCTACACGCTCTACTAGAACAGTTGGAGAGGACTGTTATTAGAAAAAAGGAAAAGAAAAGGGTAAAAGAAAAGGACATGTCGGCGGGAGTCAGTGTGGGTGGAGCCGTTGCTATAGCGCCTGACACGTCAGCGGCAGTTGGAGTGGGTGGAGTCGTTGCTACAGCGCCTTCAGCCACGCTGGCGGCAGCTGGTGTAAACAAAGCCGTTGCAATGGCGCCTTCGACTCCTCCTCCATATCCAGAAGCCACTCAGATAGATCAGCCAGTTCAGTCCCTAAAAGTAGGGAGATCTTTCTGCCCGGGGATGTGGACACAAGTAAGAACAGAATTACAGTTTGCCTATCCGGTATACCAAGACCCACAAGGGAACAGGTACGAGGAACCGCTTGATTTTAAGGTGGTAAAATCTCTTGCAGAGTCGGTTCGTACCTATGGTACTACCGCTTCTTTTACAATGGCTCAAGTGGAAGCATTAAGCAGACATTGTATGACTCCGAGTGATTGGAGTGGCCTGGTCCGCGCCTGCTTAAGTCCAGGGCAAT
The DNA here is from genome assembly GCA_907164525.1 of Lophiomys imhausi. Lineage (NCBI taxonomy): Eukaryota > Metazoa > Chordata > Mammalia > Rodentia > Muridae > Lophiomys > Lophiomys imhausi. The sequence continues at coordinate 1,015,762 of CAJQZJ010032362.1, read as the reverse complement.
ACTTAGACTGGAAAGCTTTCTTGATTGAGTATGCCACTGAGCAAGCAGCCAATAATCAGAGAGATGGAAATCCAGCCTGGGATAGAGATATGCTGCTTGGGCAGGGGAGATTTGCCAACCAGCAGATAGGATATCCTATTCAGATTTATGAGCAAATAAACAAGATAGCTATCAAGGCTTGGAGATCTCTTCCCAATAAAGGGGAGGTGAGTGGGAACTTAACTAAGATTCTACAGGGCCCCATGGAGCCCTTTTCAGATTTTGTAGCACGAATGGTGGAAGCAGCAGGGAAGATTTTTGGTGACCCAGATGCTGCTTTGCCACTAATAAAACAGTTGGTCTATGAGCAATGTACTAAAGAATGTAGAGCCGCTATCACCCCTTATAAGAATAAGGGCCTAGAAGCCTGGATGAAAGTGTGTAGAGAACTTGGAGGGCCATTAACTAATGCTGGTCTCGCTGCCGCAGTAATACAGTTGGCCAGAAAAGGTGGAGGAAGTTCAGGAGTTTGTTTTAAGTGTGGCAAGATGGGACACTTTAAAAGACAGTGCCCCAGGGGAAGGAGTACAGAAAGTACAGGAAGTGTACAACGCCCCAGGCGGCCGGGGTTATGCCCAAAATGTAAAAAAGGGAACCATTGGGCTAATGAATGCCGTTCAGTGATAGACATCCATGGCCAGCCTTTAACTCAAGGTTATGGTGGCGCTCGTCCAAAAAACGGACAGCGGGGCCCACGACCTCAGGGCCCACAAATATATGGGGCAGTAGAGAATCAGGACAAAGAACAGAATCAAGAGAGATGGCCAACCCTCCGCCATCCGAGAGACCGCGGAGAGCCACTGCAGGCTCAGCAGGATTGGAACTCTGCTCCACCACCAGACTCGTATTAACACCCCAAATGGGGGTCCAGTTAATTGAAACAGATTTTAAAGGACCCCTTGAACCTGGTACAGTTGGTTTGTTGTTGGGGAGGTCATCATCAGCCTTGAGAGGACTTATTGTCCATCCTGGAGTTATAGATCCAGATTATACAGGAGTGGTTAAGATCATGGTAGCCTCCCCCCGGGGTATAATGGCTATCTCTCCTGGAGATAGAATTGCTCAATTGATCATGTTGCCGAGCTTACATGACCGCTATGCAGCAAAGGATAGAGAGAGAGGAAAAGATGGTTTTGGGTCCACGGGCACGGATCTGACTTTTCTCTCCCTGGATTTGGACCAACGCCCTGTCTTGGAGTTAAAAGTTGATGGTAAAAAGATCTTGGGCCTTTTGGATACTGGGGCTGATAGGAGTATCATAGCAAAGAAAGACTGGCCTTCAGGTTGGCCTGTACAAGCCTCTTCTCAAACACTTCAAGGCCTGGGTTATGCTAAGACTCCAGATATGAGTGCAAGGTTATTAAAGTGGCAGGACCAAGAGAACCACTCAGGAGAAATGCAGCCATATGTACTTGAGCTCCCTATCTCCCTTTGGGGAAGAGACCTTTTAAAGGATATAAATTGAGTAATGACTATTCTGATTCAGCCCAACGTATGATGCAAGATATGGGATATGCTCCAGGCTTTGGAATAGGAAAATATTTGCAGGGACGGAAAAGTCCCATATCTATGCAGCAAAGACAAAAGAGACAGGGCCTGGGTTTTTCCTAGGGGCCACTGAGGAGGGCATTCCCATAACTTGGAAGACGGAGGATCCAGTATGGGTTCCTCAGTGGCCACTTTCCTCTGTAAAATTGAATGCAGCCAAAGATTTGGTGGATGAACAGATGTCTTTAAAGCATATAAAACCATCTGTATCTCCCTGGAATACACCTATCTTTGTCGTTAAAAAGAAATCTGGAAAATGGAGATTATTGCATGATCTGCGTGCCATAAATCAACAAATGCAGATCATGGGCCCAGTGCAACGCGGCTTGCCGCTTTTATCATCTTTGCCAGCCTCATGGCCCATTATAGTTATAGATATAAGGGATTGTTTTTTTCTCCATCCCTTTGTGTGCCAAGGATAGTGAAAGATTTGCATTTACTGTTCCATCCTGTAACCATGAAGAACCTGATCAGAGGTTTGAATGGGTAGTATTACCCCAGGGCATGGCAAACAGCCCCACTATGTGCCAACTGTATGTGGGGGAAGCCATTGCTCCCTTAAGAAAGAATTTTCCAGATTTGAGATGTGTTCATTATATGGATGATATCTTACTGGCAGCTAAGAGTGAACAAATGTTAGATCGGGCCTATGAAGAACTAGTTCAATTATTAAAAAAGAAAAGGTTGTTTATTGCTCCTGATAAGGTTCAAAAGGAAAATGTGGTTGATTATTTAGGAGCGAAGGTTGGACCTGAAAAGATAATACCTCAAAAGATTGAGATAAGAAAAGATAATTTAAAGACTTTAAATGATTTTCAAAGATTGTTAGGAGATATCAATTGGGTAAGAGGCTATTTGAAGCTACCAAATTATGAAATAAGACCCCTATATGATATTTTGAAAGGTGATTCAGCACTTAATTCTCCTAGACAATTTACAGAAGAAGCAAGAAAAGCTTTATGTAAAGTGGAAGAAAGGTTGCAGAATGCCTTCCTAAAGAGATGGCAGGAAGGACAGCCCATTACATTGTGCATATTTGCCACTTATGGTCAACCTACAGGATTGTTATGGCAGGACGGACCATTATTATGGACCTATTCAAAGATTTCTCCGAAAAAATCCATAGAACATTATCCCACTGCACTTGCTGCTTTAGCCTTGAATGGTATCCAACAATGCTTGCAGTCTTTTGGAGTTGCTCCTGCCAGAATAATAGTGCCCTATTCCAGTTATTAAATTAAGATTTTGTGTGGCACTGTAGATGACTGGGCAATATTGCAATGTAGCTTTGAAGGAGTGACTGATAACCATTATCCTAAACATCCATTGCTATCATTTTTTAAGGAGCACCCAACGATATTCCCTAAGGTTACTTCAGCAGTACCACTTCAAGGGTCACCAAATGTGTTTACTGATGGCTCAAAGACAGGCTGTGGAGCCTATTTGATAGAAAGACAAGAGCCCGTGTTATGTCAATTTCAACCGGGCTCCCCCCAAATAGTAGAGTTGAAAATAGTAATTGAGGTGTTTAAAAGATGTCAATTTGCATTCAATTTGATTTCAGATTCAGTCTATGTGGTCAACGCAGTGAAAGTATTAGAATTAGCAGGTCCTATTAAGAATAGTAGTACTGTATGTGCCTTATTACAAGAGTTACAAGTTTTAATCTGGCAGAGAAAAAGGTGTTTTTATATTCAACATATCAGAGCACATACAGGATTACCTGGACCATTAAGTGAGGGTAATGATAAAGTTGATCAATGGACCAGGATGACATGCATTTTTTGGAGCTCATTCCTGAACCAAGCCAGACAGTTTCACCAATTATTTCATGTAAATGCAAAAACTCTACAGCAAAAATTCCATTTGTCTAGAGCAGATGCTAGACAAGTGGTTTTGGACTGTCCTCAGTGTGTGATTCATCATCATCCTCCCAGTGTGGGAGTGAACCCTAGAGGGTTGATGCCACTCAAAATCTGGCAAATGGACGTTACCCACATTTCAGAGTTTGGAACCTTAAAATATATTCATGTATCTGTGGATACCTGCTCAGGTATCATACATGCTACACCTATGAGTGGAGAAAAGGCTCGCAATGTCATAGGGCATTGCTTAGAAGCCTGGGCTGCATGGGGAAAACCACAGCAGCTGAAAACGGACAATGGACCAGCCTATACGGCACAGTCCTTTGTCTCCTTCTGCAACCAGATGGAGGTACAGCTTAATCACGGATTACCATACAATCCTCAAGGACAAGGAATTGTGGAGCGTGCTCATCGCACCTTGAAAGAATGCTTGCAAAAACAAAAAGGGGGAATAGGCCAAGGCCGTACCCCCAAGGAGAGAATATCTTTAGCCTTATTTACTTTAAACTTTTTCAATTTGGATGCTCAAGGCCGCTCAGCAGCGGACAGACATCAGGATTCCCATGGTTCACCTAAAAGCATGGTGAAGTGGAAGGACATTCTGACAGGCTCTTGGCGGGGGCCTGACCCCGTGCTAACATGGGCGAGAGGGTCTGTTTGTGTTTTTCCTCAGGATCAACAAGATCCAGTGTGGGTGCCTGAACGCCTTGTGAGGAAGATTTGTCATGAAGACCTTCCTAAGGATCCTGGTGTTAGTAGCAGTGAGTATGTCAGGAATGACCGAGCCGAGATGGGGGATCCTGTCGATATTCCCAAAGCCGATGCCAGTCAGACATGATGCAACTGTGTTTCCACGCTTATTTAGCAGTAATAGAAGCTTAGGTTTACCCTACCTTCCCTCTGATGATCAGAGAAGCCCTATAGAGGGTAATAGAAATGTCAGCTTGAAGGGTAGTTTGTGCTTTTTAATGAGCTTCAATAGGTCAGATGATACAAAATGCATTAAATTGTCTCAGCAGTCAGCAGATTTTTTACCACAACTGAGGTTTGGGGGTAGGAGTGGTGGTTTGTTTTCAGGCAATGGTTCTCGCCTTGAAGGATGGTGGCCCACACGAGTCTCTGACCGGGACCCCCCCAGACAGCCACGCTGGGCACCTTTTTGTAGTGGATCCACAGGAGAGGAAGGACCTTTTCCCTGGACTGGATGTCAAGAGCGCAGAGCAGTTTGGGTTCAACAAGATTATTTTTCCTTTAGCCCCATGATTAGTAATATAGTGAATAAGTCTTGTACAGGAATGCTTGATATATCTACTAGGGATCCTCAGCAGACTGCCACCAATCCTTTTGATTTGTGGCTTTTGTGTGGAGTAAATGGAAGTTGCATGGACTTGGGACCTGTCATTATGCTTGGGGGGAGGAATTTATCAAAGAGGTAATTTTTCCCTAGGGTCCGCTACCAAATTGGATTTTTCTAGCGGTAGTGGCTCTGGTACTTGGAATTCTTTGTTTCATTCTTACCGCTACAAGACCTTTTTAGCTTCGCCAGTATGTCTCTGGCCTCCTTTTCTGTGGATTGTAAGTAATAGGAGTGCATCCTTGGGTGAAGAAAAATTAGTATGCACTCCGGGCACATGTTTTTATGCCCTATGCTGGAATGCCACAGCCTTTCCTGTGGCTGTGGTGACTAGAATGCCTCGATATGTACCAGTTCCTGTAGAGGCTCCTAATACCATGATGCTATTCAGGTTTAAAAGAGATTTTGGCCGGGCGGTGGTGGCGCACGCCTTTAATCCCAGCACTTGGGAGGCAGAGGCAGGCGGATATCTGTGAGTTCGAGGCCAGCCTGGTCTACAAAGTGAGTCTAGGACAGCCAGAGCTGTTACACAGAGAAACCCTGACTCGAAAAACCAAAAAAAAAAAAAAAAAGAGAGATTTTGGCATCACTGCAGCTATTGTTACTGCTATCACTATTGCTGCTGTGGGAGCTACTGCCTCAGCTATTGCCTTGTCTAGTTCT
>CAJQZJ010032362.1:974266-998401 GCA_907164525.1 Lophiomys imhausi | reverse complement strand
TGTGTGTGTGTGTGTGTGTGTGTGTGTGTGTGTGTGTGTGTGTGTGTTGCTGGATATCCAAGCTAAGGTCTCATAGATGTAAGGCAAGTTTTTGACCACTGAGCTACAGCCTCAACCCAAAATATTTATTATTTTAAAATTCTTTAAAATATGTACATACACACACACACACACACACACACACACACACACACGTACCATGGCACACATGTGTAACACTGAGCATGTGTGGAAGTTAGAGGATAACACAGGGAGTCTCCTCCCATCATGTGGGTCCCAGGGCTTTAACTCAGGTCACCTTTATTACTAGACCATCTCAGCAGCCCAAGGTATTTGTTTATTTTATGTGTATGAGTACTGTGCCTGCATATGTACCTATTCGGTACACGTGTGCTTGGTGTCTGAGGAGGCCAGAAGAAGGCACTGGATCCCCTGGAACTGGAGTTACAGACACCTGTGAACAGCCATGTGGGTGCTGGGAACTGAACAGAAGAGCAGTCAGTGCTCTTGAAAGCTGAGCCATCTCTACAGCCCCAAGACAGTATTCTTTACAAGATGTTTGAAATTGGAGGGTTTCGGGATTCATTCAACAACTCATTATTCTTTTTCAAGGCTGTGGGTGTAATACTTGGCATAAAGGCTTCTTATACTGATACACATTTAGTTCAGATCACAGGATAACTAGGGAAGACTGGCCATCAGCATTCCTGGAGGCTGAAATGTAGCCACACAGACAAAAGCTCCTTCTTCACAAGCCGCACTGATCTGAAAAGGATGTCCAGCTCAGGCCTCAGGGACTAAACTAGGCTGGGTCTCTGCTCTGGGCTACTATTCTTCACAAACTTTTTTTTTGGTTTTTCAAGACAGGGTTTCTCTGTGTATCCCTGGCTGTCCTGGACTCACTCTGTAGACCAGGCTGGCCTGACCTCCCCAGTGCTGGGATTAAAGGCATGCCCCACCACACCTGGCACCTGTTGTCTTTTTAAGTAGACAGAATCTAACAAAAATACTAGGGATGCACATGAACAGAGAACAGGCCCTGTGAAGAAGTCGAGAGAGTGGCTGTCTAGAAGCCAGAGTAAGGTCTTATGAGAAACTGACAAAAATGCCTTAATCTTGGACTTTTAGGCTCCTGAACAGAGAAAATTCATTTTTGCCACACTCTCCACCAGTCTTGAGTCCTCAGTTACTGCAACCCAAGCAAACTTACACAGGTCCCTCACTGCAAACGATAGTGTAAGAAGGGGGACTTAGGTGAGGCACGGGGTGGTTAGTTGCCTTAGACTGGACATCCTCACCTCATACAAGACCAGCACTCCTAACTTGAATGGAAGAGTGACTGTTGGGCAGGTGACCCCAATGGCCACCACAATTCCTGAGTAGAAAAAACTAAACACAGTCTAACTAACCCCTGCCACTTATGGGGACCAGGAACCAAATATAGAACTTTACTTCCATAAAATGAGCACAGTAAGTCATAGCTGTTCTTTCGTTTGCAGCTCTAAGAATCTATATGAGGTGTAGGTGGAGACTTTCCCGAAAAAAAAAAGCTTGTATCTTAGACCAATGGACACAAAGCACACATTCCCCAAGGGCGGGCATTCTACAATATTTGTTTTTATGTTCCATCCTAATTCTCAACTATTCAACATTTTTTTTTTCTTTTTGGACAAGGCCTTACCATGTAGCCCTTGCTGGCCTGGCGTTAACTATATAAATCAGACTGACCATGAACTCAGAGGTCAGCCTGCCTCTCTGCCTTCCAGTAGCTGGAATTAAAGGTGGGCATCACAATGCCCAACTAACAACTTATTTCTTTGAAAGACTCAATTAGAATTTTCTTTTCATACATTTCCAAAGTCCTAGCAATCCACAATATATTTTAATCAGTGCACACACCCAGCATGAGCTGACATTTCCTATGATGTAATCTTCCAAAGGGCAAAATTATAGGTAGCTATTTCTGTGACCCCAGAGGCTCCCACAGATAGGATCATGAGCTTGATGAATGAATTAATGAAAAGCATGGTCTTTAGGAGCCCATCTTATTATCCCTTTATTTTACAAAGAGTCAAAAACTAGCAACTAACTAGTTCTTTCTGGATGATGAATCTCAGCATCTTTAAGTCAGTTAAGGATTAAATTCTTTTCTTCTCTAAATGGCCTCACACATTAGGAAAGCTATACTTACGAACTAATAAGTGTTTTTCTTATATTAAGATATCTTGCCGGGCGTGGTAGCACATGCGATTAATCCCAGCACTCGGGAGGCAGAGGCAGGCGGATCTCTGTGAGTTCAAGGCCAGCCTGGTCTACAAAGTGAGTCCAGAACAGCGAAGGATACACAGAGAAACCCTGTCTCAAAAAAAACAAATAAAAAAAAAAAGACATCTTATTTCCAGAAGTGCTTAGAACGCATGGTAGATAATGAATGTGAGCAATTAAATAGAAACACAGGACATAAAGTTTTACTTCCACTGTGTGATTTATTTTTCCTTTAAAATTTTTATGAATTTCTAGGTGTGGTGGTGAATGCCTTTAATCCCTGCACTCAGGAAATAGAGGTGGATCTCTATGAGCTCAAGGCTACTCTGGTCCACATAGCAAGTTTCTGGGCAATGAGAACTAGAGACTCTGGCTCACCAAATAATAATACTAATAATAATTATAATTACTTATTTAGAACTTTTGAGACACGGTCTCACTAGGCAGCCCAGTGTGGTCTGGAGCTCACTATGCAAGGCAGACTGGCTTCAAACTCACAATCTTCTTGCGAGTCCCTCCCAAATGCTGGGATTACAGATGCGTGCCACCATGCCCAGACAGATTCAGGATTTAAATGTTTAGAAAACATTTTTTTAAATGAATGATTAAAAGAAAAACTTAGCTTATAGAAGGGAATGTAAGCAAACTTGGAAGTGGAAATTGGGGTCTGTGTGTGTGGTGCAGGGGTAGAGCGTTTAACTAGCATTCCTGAGGCTCTGAGTTTGATCTTCCAAGCTCCAGAAAAACAAATGAAATGATTTAAATAGAAAATTTATGTTTGTTTGTTTTTTTATTTTAGTTGTGCTGGGGATCAAACCCATAGCCTGATATATATTAGAGAAGTGCTCTACAACTAAAGCTATATCCCTGGTCTCAATTTTTAAACTGGTAACGGGAGAAATTCATAAAAACCAATGACAATGGATTAAGTTTGAAGTGATGACAGTACCTATGACACAAAGGGATTATTTTTCTTTATAGAGACAATGAGATTTTCAAGTCAATAAGATGTAGACAAAATAATTTTATTTATTTATTTATGTGCATTTATGTTTTGCCTACATGTATGTCTGTGTGAGGGTGTCAGATCTTGGAGTTATAGACAGTTGTGAGCTGCCATGTGAGTGCTGGGAATTGAACCCAGGTCCTCTGGAAGAGCAGTCAGTGCTCTTAAACTGAGCCCAAAATAATAATTTTTTTTTTTTTGGTTTTTCGAGACAGGGTTTCTCTGAATATCTCTGGCTGTCCTGGACTCGCTTTGTAGACCAGGCTGGCCTCGAACTCACAAAGATCCGCCTGCCTCTGCCTCCCAAGTGCTGGGATTAAAGGCGTGCGCCACCACCGCCCGGCTTCAAAATAATAATTTTTAAAATGGCCAAACTTACATGTGCTGGGAGTTCTCAGAGAGAGAGAGAGAGAAAAGTCATTATTATTTAGGAAAGATAGACTCCCAAGGCAGGTGACACTCTAGTTACTGGCCAGCCTGGTGGCCCCCCCTTGCCTTAACTTCCCCCCAAAAAAAGAGTGGTAAGAGAATAAAGGTTGGAAGCCCACCTTAAGGAAATACTAATTGGAATATTAAAGCTATTGTAAGGCTGGTAGGTTTAAGGGTTTGATGGTCCATTCGTGTGTGATGGTCAGCCGCCAGGCTCTCCTGCACACCATTTCTGGAATGAAGTAGAAGAACCTTTGAGCCGTTATTTACTATCTCTCAAAATTGTCATCATCCAGGTGCTTTGACTTTAGAAAGAAAGCTATCATAAAAATACAGGACTTGCCAGGTGGTGTCTTAGCGCTGGGGAGGCAGAGGCAGGCGGATCTCTGTGAGTTCAAGGCCAGTCTGATCTACAGAGGGAGTTCCAGGACAGTCAGAGCTACACAGAAAAACCTTGTCTTGAAAAACCAAAACCAAACAAACAAGAACAGTATTTAAATATAAACTTCAGACACTATGAGCATTGTTTGCAATAAAGCAAACACGAAATTTTTATTAATATAGTTGATTAAATATATTAGTATATTCACATAATAAAATACCAATGATCAATTTTTACATAAATCTAAATTCATTGAAATGGCAACTTTTCAGATGTACTAAAGGAAAAACACAAAGCTGTAGAAAAGGTTGCATAGAAGGATGCTCCCATATGTATAAAAAAGAAAAGTGTGGTTGGGGGGCGGGGGAGGAGATCAGCCTTGTCTGATGTCCATATTGGGATCCAGTCTTTAAAAAAAATGAAGAAGCTACAGTGGTATGCTGGTCTGCTCACAGGAACTTCCTGGACTAATACACAAAATGCTGTTACTGTGGTTTCCATCTGGAAACGATCTTGTTTGAAATTTTTACTGTGATTGTGAATTTCTTTAGTAATAAAAAAGTATAGTTAAAGTATAAAAAGCCACACGCTGCTTCCTCGAAAATTCCTCAAATGGGGAAAATTAAACTCAAAATGTTAGAATTTTACACTTCCTCCAAAGAATCAGCTTTGAAGGAGGGGAGGAAAGGAGAGAGGGAGGGCAGGAGTGAGAGGGGGGGGAGAGAGAGAGGAGAGAGAGAGACAGAGACAGAGAGATCCAACAAAATTAGAATCTCTGGGAAGAAACTTTGAGAGCTGGGCTCCAAAAATTCTGGATATTCTGGAACGGACTGTGTTCGGGTGTAGATGGGGTAGCAGAGCCTCAAACCGGTATGCCATTCTCTTCCTGACTTTAGGTGCACCACCAGCAGGGGAGGGAGGAGGCATCAAACAGATAAAGGACCTGCGGGTCAGGATGTTGGCAGCCGGAGCCCACCCGGGGCGCTGGAAGCCAATTGCGAGTGATTTAGGAAATCGCCGGCCTGGGGCTGCGGGCAGGAAAGCCGTGATTAAGGGCGAGGAGAAGGGAGGAGCACATTTGGGACACAGGCCGGAAGGGGGCAGGAAGCTGCGCTCATAAAACAATCTGACAATTACGTGTCAGCGGAGGAGAAGGGTTCTGGAAATTAGGGGCTGCCTCGGGCAGCAATGAACTGCGAGAGGAAATTCTATTTGGTGCCAGGTGTTTGTCCCTCCACATTTGGGTTCAGTTTGGGACTATGGACTTTATGCTCACGTGCTTCAGGAAGCCATTCCCTGGCGCCTTTATAAACACCCCCTGAAGCCCTGGTCCAGCTGGACCCTGTGGTTGGTGGTGCTATTACCATAGTACCCCCCACCCCTACCCCCACCTCTTAGTTAGCCTATCTGACCCCACCAGGTGCTCACCTGCAAAACTCTGCAGTGTGCCCAGGCCCAAACTGATGAGTAGCTAGAGGTGGCTGAGCACGGAGTTAGAAACAAGATGTTCTGTTTCTGTTTCCAAAGCCTCACATTCCCAGTGCCCCTTTCGTTTGGATCCAAAGGGAAAGGCTTCCTAAGCAGCCTGCTATCTCAAATCATCTTTTCAGCTTGTCTATGAACCTTACAAGACCCACTCCTGCTCTGTGGGATTATGATACAGGTTTATGTTCCAGGTCCACCTGCAAGTCTTTCCTGGCCCTCGGTGTGACTCCTTTTGGGTTTGCCTCAGGCAGACACACTCCCACAAACCTTCAGGACCAGGAGTATTCCCAGCCTACACTTTTTTGACACAGTCCTAGTGAGATCATACCCTTCCTCTAACCAATATGCTCAGAGTCCATAAGAGAATCTGAAGGTCAGGGCTGGAGAGGTGGCTCAGAGGTTAAGAGCACTGGCTGTTCTTCCCAATGTCCTGAGTTCAATTCCCAGCAACCACATGGTGGCTCACAGCCATCTACGTTGAGATCTGCCCAGGCATATATGTAGAGCAAATACTGTATACATAATAAATAAATAAATGAATGTTTAAAAAAAAAAGAGAGAGAATCTGAAGGTCATGGGGGCACTCCTGATTCTAATTAAGCATTAGCATTGAGGCCTTTGAAAAGTTACTTCACCATTCTGAGGTGACTCCTGTAAGGAGAGGCAGTCATGAGGACACAGGGCTTCCATCTACCCTGTCTGCCATGCCTCCAGTTCAGTTATGGAGCTACACCTGCTAATGATGCTCTCTGTTAGATTTTTATATGGGTAGGTGATCTCCTTAGTCACTCAAGTATTGCACACTTACTAAATACTCGTGACTAAGACAGGCCATATACACAAGACCTCCAGAGCTAGAATTCTAAGCTCAGACCCTGTCGTTGTAATGTTGGTGAGTAACCAGACACCTTTGAGCCCTAATTTCCTCATCTAGAAAACTTAGAACAACAAAGATAGTTTTTTAATCTGTTCAGGTGTCTATCAGAATAGTGTATAGTTAGTATGTATTTAGTTGTGGATAAAGTTTGACAGCTGTTACCACTTTTTAATGTTGTACTAAAAATGTGAACAAACAAAATGGACAGTTACTCACAAATGAACAAGCGCCCACAGTCATTCCAAACAGACAGGGTTCAATAAAGAGCATGTTTATGTGCCCATCACAGGAAATGTCTTTGATGAAACATAAACTGGAGCACTGAGGGGAACTGATGAGGAGCTATGAAAAGTCTTCCTTTTTGCCAGGCATAGTGGCGCACGCCTTTAATCCCAGCACTCGGGAAGCAGAAGCAGGTGGATCTCTGTGAGTTCAAAGCCAACCTGGTCTACAAAGTGAGTCCTGGACAGCCAGGGCTACACAGAGAAACCCTGTCTTGAAAAACAGTCTTCCTTTTTGTAAATGTCATTGAGGAACAAATGCCTTGTAAGCGAAAAGAACAACACAGGCAATGGTTGGAATTTGAAGGACATCCTAAAGGCTGAAGATGTGTAGTTTCTGTTAACTGGTTCCACACAAGAACCTTCTAGTATGTTTCTTTCCAGAGACTTCTCAGGGCGGCATACACGCTCGTATTCCTTAGGCAACTGCTATCCAATGTCTGCTGTGACAGGAGAAGACTTCTAAAGGTGATGAGTGTCCTGTGCCTTAGGATTTTTGCCAAATAGATTCCCATCAGCCCCTGCGTCGACAAAAGTTGTTTAAAACAGTACTTCACGTGCGATTAGGTAATTCGTTATTCATGTTTCCTACTATACTGTTCATAAGATTTTTATTAGTTTTTAATAATCACAGCCCTGCCCTGTGTCTTCAACACAGTATTCAAATAAGTTCTTGACTCCATACAGACCTCCCATGCTGGATTCACTAACAGTCCACTGAGGCTTTCAAATAAAATATAGAAGGAGCCAGAAGGGGGCAGCAGTAAGGCAGGGCTTGCTGGAGAAAGACAAATGCTGCTTATTATCCTAGATGGCTTCAGGACACACAAAACATTTGGATGGAGCCCAGGAGAGGGTGCTACCTACTTCCAAGACAAGAGGCTCCAGGAAAGCCTGGCAGGGCCTGCCACCTGAGTGAGGCCGGAGCCAGGGCTCCCAAACAGCCCTTGCGCCACCGCTGACAACAGGCCACTTGCCTGAGCCTCCTCGGATACAAAGGGCTCCTCTTCTAATCTAGATGGGCAGCAGGCAGGAGTCTAGGGAGCATGAGAATGGCAGCAGAGCAGATGTGAAGACGACACAAAGACTGACTACTTCAGACAAGGATTCTTGTTTCCTTCCACAGACTGACCCGGCACCTGCTGGGTTTTGGCAATGGTGTGGGAAAGCCCTCTATAATCTCCGCGGCTCCCAAGGCATCATGCCCTGCAGCTATGTTTTCAAGGATTCAGAGCTAAGGTGGTAGAAAGCACAGGTTTTGGGTTTTGTTTGTTTGTTTAGTAAATCTTAATGTTTTTATTTTCTCCAAGTCTGGCACTCTCCCTGGACTCCACGGAGTGTCTGAAAGAGTGGTCTGTACCCTCCTTGTGACATTCCTGATGCTTCTTCCTCACAGAGCCTCAGCCACTCCCCTCATTTTATGTACCATATGCTTTCTGCCCACACCTTAGCTGGTAGTAATAATCATGACTTCCTTTACAACAACACGATGGAAGTTCTGCCCGAAACTCGAAATCGACATAAAGCCACTGAATCTGACCACCACCTCCTTCTCGTTTGTCTTTTGAAAGGAGAAGTGTCGTGCTCTTTCTGAACAGAAACTCAACTAACCAAGGAAATGTGAGCAGGAAACAAAGGTAACGTCTAGCTGTGGGAATGCCCACATGGGAGTCTGAGTTAAAAGCAGCCCTGGCTGTGCTGCCGGATGAGTAAATGAAAAGATGCTGCTTAAGTATTTCGATGCTTATAAACTAGCAAATACAGCTAGCTCTGCGACTGCCTCCTACATGCGCCCTGGAAATTGCCTGGAGTGCAATACGGATCTGCTGCAGCAAAGTTTCTAACAACAGAACTGCTGGGAAGTCAACCGATGGAAAAGTGGTTCAGTGAATTGTGGTCCATGTACCACATAATGGAATACTATGCACTTAGACAGCAGGGCAGTCATCACATGTTTTTGGAAGATCGTTACAATTATAATTAAAATAAAAGGGCAATGGAGTGTGGTGGTGTACACCCATAATCCCAGAACTAGAGAGGTAGAAGGAGCATCATTGCCAAGTTGAAGGACCACCTGGTCTACATAGTGAGCTCTACGCCTGTAGCAAGACCTTGTCTCAAAGAAAACGTAAAATACATATTTGTGGTACTAAAGATCAAATCCGTGGTCTTATACATGGTCAGTGCTCTACTGCTGAGCCACAGGTACCCAAAAAATACATTATAAAATGTAGCGTATTTTCATTTATATGATAGGGTTGAGATTTTCTATAGATAAATGTTATATAAGTGGAATGTGTTTGGAATAAGGGCTCTATTCACATGAAAAATTCCCAGCAGACATCCCGAAAGCTGGAATATGCACCTGCTGGAATCTTCTCCCCGTTTTACTTCTGTGATAATACAATCCTGGCTGGAGGAGTGGAAGGCACCTCCCTCAGCTGTCATTAAGAGACTCTGCTGCATCTAGTCATCTTTGTCAAGCCTCGAAGAGACAGAAACACAAGCGTAGAGGATAATGGTGTGTGCAGGGACAAGTCCCTGGGGCGGAGGGAACTTGTGGGCTCAGGACACACTGGCTATTTAAACATCCTTCACTTGATGCGGACTACAACAGGCTTCCTAGAAGAGAAGCTACAGCATCTCGGGGCAACTTAAAAGTTCTGGGGCTTGGGGGTGAAGGGCAATGCTCCTGGCTGCTGAGAATTACATTGTGGAACACAGAACGGTATACACTTGAGGGGAAGTTAGCCAGCTGTGTCAGCTGGGATTAGGGTCATCTGTGAAGACTTGGAACCCTCAAATGAAGCCATGTGAATAAATGTTCCTTTTGTATGAAAGGCCCAGGTAACAGATGGTATGGTAGCTTCACCCGATCTCTGGGTACTCCATCATTTATGAACTCAACTGAAAGGGTGTGTTTATATTTCAGCCAATCAGGATGAAGTACACACCCAAGGTCTCTTCAGAGGGGGCTACTATTAGGCAGGTTCATCTACTTACATTGGTCAGAAACCAGTCTCTGCCTACTCAGGCACTAGAGTAGCTGAGAAGTGTAGTCATTTGCCAGGTGACCATAGGACCAGAGTAGCATGGGGCTCTGTTTTTATGCCATAATTGAAGAACAGATCCTGGGGGAAGGGGGGTGGACTACTGGTCATAGATAAGATGATAACATGTTAACATTGTATAACATGGATCTTACAGACCCCTTCTTTTTCCCCACCAATCAACTTTCTGAAGATTAGCATGTCATCCCACCCTCTGCATAGGCCAGAAGATCCTGCTTAGATGTCATGGAGCCCAGGAATTACTTAGAGACAAGTTTTGCTAAAACACTGACATTGAAGGCAGTGGGACATCCTGGAATTTCCCCCCTATGCTCTTCCCACGCTGATGCTGGCTCTAGAATCTTGAACATACTTTGTGGGGCAGGAACCATACCATTCCCACAATGGCTCTGCAATAAACGTCAACGGGATACAGGAGAACTGGTCTGTGATGTCATTCACACACTATTTCCTGTGAATGAGACAATATGCACTGGAATAGCATGCTATTTATGCTATGGGAAAAGCCCGTGGGGCTTCAGGTTGAGGTTCCTTGCAAAAGGAATTTATCAACTGATTACACTGGGTCTCAGGGGACCACCACAGAAGAGCTAGCAGTCAGGGAGGAACTGGGATTGCAGAACTCCCTGAGGTTAGGAAGGATGAGACTCGGCTCCCAAGCAGACAGTGGCTGGCTATCCAGTTCCAGTCTTCGACCAGCCTTTAGAGCCATACCAGGCCTCAGCAGAGAGGACCTGGGTCTGCTCTACCCACACTGCGCCTAGCATTTTCTGACAGACATTGAGGGCTCTCCCCTAGGAACATGGAGGAGGGGACTATTTTACGTCTCTGCCTGCAGGCCTGCCAGTCAGCAGTAAAACTCTGAAGTTAAACCTCCACGTTGTCGTCTCCTGTGTTTTTTTTTTTAAGTGACTTTATGGTTCTTCGATCAATAAATCGCAGAGGGTTCAGAAATAAAAGGAACATTAGCAGGAGGCAGCAGACTAAACAAGCCCCCGCAGATGACTCAGAGGTGGGATCTCCAAGCCCACTGGCAGACTTCCCTGGGAACCATGGAGCACACATGCTTCCGGCTGGAAGGTCCTTGGTCACTCAGGGTCAGCATCTGTATCACTTGGCATTGACCCTACCTGGCCCTACCCTCTTGGGCCGTGGCTAGTGCTGTGGTCATCCTTCACCCTCACCTACGCATTGGCCTAGGTGGCCTCTCCCCTACAACTTTGACAAAGTTCCAACACACCCTAACACCCACTCTTCCTACCTTTCCTCTACCCCCAGCCTTCTCCCACCACTCTCTCTGCCTCACTAAATAGTCATGATGTCTGTGAAATGCTCACTCCAAAAACCTTCTGCTGTCACATCCCATTTCAGTCCTCCCACACATCCTACTGGCCCTGACTATGGAGCACTTCTAGAATCTGCCACTAACCCTGGATTACTATGCAAGCTTTTAAAAACTGTCCTGAGGGGCTGGAGAGATGGCTCAGCAGTTCAGAGCACTGGGTGTTCTTCCAGAGGACCTGGGTTCAATTCCCAGAACCCACATGGCAGCTCACAACTGTAACTCCAGTTCCAGGGAATATGACATCCTCATACATACATGCAGGCAAAACATTGAAATAATTTAAATGGTCTTGACCAGGAGCCTTGACTCTGAACATCTCAAGGGCCTCCTCATTTCACAAGGAGCAAAACCCAAAGCATGGGGCTTCCCTAACCTCAGCTCTCTGACCAGTCCAACTACAACCTCCCCTTGCTCACAGGCTTCACCTCTACCTCGGTGCCAGGGCCAGTTAGGCAGTGTGCTTGGGGCTGTGCATTGAGTTAATCCCCCCCCCACACACACACACACCGGTCTGCAGCCTTGCAAGGACAACCCTCCACGGAAGTTCTCCCCCGCCCATTCCCTTCAGCAGCACCCTCCCTATACCCTTCACCCTGTTTTCCTTCCCAGAACTTTACCCTACTTGAGAGAGAGTGCATTTCCTTTTCCTAGTCTGTCCCTCTCCACTGGAATGTAAGATCCATGGCTACAGCATTTTTTTTTTCACTTGAGAACTGAGCCTGGTACAGAGCAAACAGTTTAAAAATGAATAATGGAGCCGGGCAGTGGTGGCGCACGCCTTTAATCCCAGCACTTGGGAGGCAGAGGCAGGCGGATCTTTGTGAGTTCAAGGCCAGCCTGGTCTACAAAGCAAGTCCAGGACAGCCAGAGATATTCAGAGAAACCCTGTCTCAAAAAACCAAAAATAAATAAATAAATAAATAAAAATAATAAAAATGAATAATGTTGCACATGGCCCAGTTAACATGCAGCTTAAATCCCAACAAACAACAAGGACAATGGAAAACCTAGTCACCTACGAGAATACATATGTGCAATGTCTTTTTTCATAACCAATCTTTTGAAACACAGCTGCAGGGCTGGTGAGATGGCTCAGGGTAAAGGCACTTGTCACTAAGCCTGATGACATGAGTTTGTCCCAGGACCCACAGGGCAGAAGGAGAGCAGACTGCCACGGGCTGTTTTCTAAAAAAAAAAAAAAAAATTAAAAAAGAAAAACAGCTGTGGGTGAAAAGGAACAGGGTGCACACAGGAGGATGGAGCCCAGTCTGGCCTACACAGTTGGTAAATACTAGCCAGCGAAACACTTGGAGACCTATCTGGTCTCAAAAATCTAAGGGCTGGGAATAAAGCTTAGTGCCAGAGCACTCTTGATTAACATGCATAGAGCCCTAGGTCTGATCCCCAGCACTGGGGATATGAGGAAGAGGCAGCAAGAAAGAGAAAAAAGGAAAGAGAACAAATCCCTTATTTGTTGGATGGATGTAGAGAGAAAGCCATTAATAGAGCATCTACCCTGTCTCGGGCACTATTCAGTTCTGGAGACATAGAATCAAGATACATAATCACTAAGAGGAGGGGAAGAAGGGAAGTTAAAGTAGGAAGCAGGGAGTTCTGTAAGTAAATAAATGAACAAGACAATTTCAAAGAGTTATTAAGAACATGTCTTTTCAAGAAAAAACTTAATGAAAACCCATCCGTTTTAAGCACAGGGACTTCTGAGTCTCATGCCCTGCCCATCCCACCTGCTAAATCTTGTGTTCTGTATTAAACACATGTAGTTACATTTTTACATATTAATGCAAGCTGTGAATCTTCGAGCAGCTAACTTGGGACATGACTAACTTCAATGACAGGGTGCACTTTTTGTGTGTACATGTATATACATACATTGGTACATGGGGGCCTGTGTATGTGCAGGCCAGATCTGACATCCAGTGTCAAGCTCTTCTCCATCTTATTCATCGAGACAGAGTCTCGAACTAAACCTGCAGTTCACAGACCCTGCTAGAATGGCTGGCCAGCAAGCCCAGGACCCACTATTATCTGCCCCCAGAACACTAGAATTACAGAGGTACAGCAGTCCTACCCAGCCTTTCACATGAGTGCTGGGCACTGACTACAGATCTTCATGCTTGCGTGGCAAGCACTTTACCAAAGGGGCCTCATGTCCAACTCTAATGATGAGGTTTACTTCATCAAAGTTAGTTTCTGGGGCTGAGTGTGATGCTCAATTGTAGAGTCCTTGTTTAGCATAAGCGCAGCCCTAGCTTTACTTCTCAACACCAGGGTGTGGGGATACCGGGGTGGGGAGGGGACTGTGCTGCACAAGGATTTAATGACCAATCCTGTCCTCGGCTGAATGTCCAGGAGGCGCCCGTTTGAAATGAGCAGATGAATTCTCACAGGTCTTCAAAATCAGGTGTTTGTGATTCTTTCTGACCCATCCTTGAATCTGTGGCTATTTCAGTGACCACTGGCAAGTAGCTTGCTTTCAGTTTATTGGAGTTGGTGAACGGTCCATGTGGATTCCTCGGTTCACAAAGCTGAACGAAAACACAGAGCTCCTTAAAATAAAAATAGCCATGCTTGGAAATCACAGGGGATTTGGCTTCTGCTACCCCTTGTGGTGGGAACCCATAATGTCATTGCAGTTTCCTAGACACTTGGCAGGACTCTGTGTCCATTTGGAATAGTAATTCCCCAGATTTCACTTTGGGAAGGAAGGAAGGAGTCACTGCATTCCAGCAGAGTGGCTCAGCAGAATCTCACAAAGCCAAAGCTTAAATGTCCATAATCTCCCAAAGGGAAGAAATAGTTCCTGACAACTTTACCTGGTTAAGAATCTGCCATGGCAGGCTCTCTTGTTCACTGGAGACAATCCTGATGCCTGCATTAGGCACCCTCCCTGCCTCCTTACACATCAATTTTTCAAAGTCCAGGCCTTTCAGTCTAAAGCTTCCAAGATATGCACATCCGTTCTGTTCCTCCTCCGCTTCTGCGTGCTTCCTGATTTAGAACCTGGAAACTGCAAGGTAGGCCACCAGCTTGCCCTTGAGGCTCTCATATGCTGTCACAGTTCCACAGAACAGGATTCTGTTAGGGTGGAAACAATAGGGCAGGAGGCAGGAGCTGTCTCTGAAGGATTTTTGAAGTGGCCCGAGTGAGAGGCATGTCACCAGGGAATGACACAATCCTAGGGATGCTGAAGGCTGACAAAGCTGTGAGTCTGTGGTTCTGCTCCCTCACCTCCATTTTTGGTGGAAACAAAGGGAATTGCGTGCACACAGTTGCATTCCACAAGCCAGTCATTTCCTCTTCCTGTGGGAAGGCCCTAAGAGGAGAGGAAGAGAGACACCACAGAAATTCAGAACTGTGGTGAGACCACCATTCCCTCCCTCCTAGGGCTCCCAGCTCTTCTCCACTGGATGTAAACAATTTACAAAGCTTTCACATCCCTTGTAAAGATACTCTGTTTTCCCCAACAAAATTATAGAAGGATTTTAATTTTAATTGTAATGTGAGTTGTTGAAGATAGGACCCAGGTTTTCACAAATTCCAGGAAGTGCTGCTCCACTGAAATACATCCTAGCCCGGAAGAATTTTTAAATTTCCCCTCCAAATTTATTTGGCTCCAAGGAACTGATGTCTAAGAAATCCTTCAGAAATGATAAAATCTAAAGTACAGATTGTTTTTAAATACAATAAGTCTTCAATGAACAATAAACTTAAGAACTATTTGAGTAGAAACACTACTAGCCATTGTAGGCATCTAGACATTCACTAATTTAAATGCTGTTGAGTTTATTTTCATACATTAGAGACTGTACTATTTCACAAATACATTATATTTACAAATACAGCATATGTAGGTTTTTTTTTTTGCAAGATGAAATATGTCCATACGTGCTTAAAACCAACTGGCTTTGAGCTCTGTGCCCACAGAACCTCACAGAGACAGCAGACTGGGAAGTAACTAGTGTCTCTAAAGCTGGCCTAGTAATTATAACATAGCCTAAAAGTTGATGCAAACCCCAACTAGTGAATGGAAGGTGAGCGGAAAGTCAGTTCATGGGGCCACCCTTACCAGCCAGAAGGCTCTGGGACCAGTTGGTTGGACCTAGACCGTTCTGGCCTCCCTGCTATAGGAAGCAGTAATCCTACCACAGTGGGTTGTATTTCAGACCCACTCTCAGTCCCTGGGGACTCTCCCCCAGGCTGTGTCCTTCCTCAACCACTTGAATCTCATTTTTTCTGCAGCTGATTTTTTTCCCCCAAGATGTTAACAATTTCTGTGGAACCATCTGGATGTTATTAAGAAAGTGTCCCGAGTCCTCTGAGGCAGCTGGCTGTGGCCTCTTGCCTTGTTTCCTGTGTCCCGGATGTCTTAAGTTGACTTTCATAAGAAATTTGGAATATTAACTTAAAAAAAAGAAACATTCGGTATTTTTCAGCATTGAGCTCTTGCAGCTTCATTTTCCCAGTTGGGACTTTTCACTCTTAGTTCCCATCTTTGGCCCCTTCTCTGGGAAGAAGGAAGCTCTTCTATTTTAAAAACAGAAGGCTCCCATGGTCAGGGGTGAACCAGAAATCCAATTGTCCCTGATTTCCCTACTTAGCTTCACAAAACCCCATTATGTCCTTGCTGCTGTACATACAGTCTTCTACACCCACAACCTCTGAGATCCCTGAATCCCTGTCTAAAAAGTAAACATCAGTTGGTTGAACCCTAGAAGGCTTTCTCCTAGCTTGAGGGAAAATCATGCAGGAAGGAAGGAGGGAGGGAGGGAGGGAGGGAGAGGAGGAAGGGAGGAAGGGAAGAAGCCAGGCAGGTGGCAGGTTCCTGTAGTGTAGGGCTAATGTAAGGAGGTAGGAGAAAGGGGATGTCACTTCTTTTCTACCCACTAGCCAAGAAGAGCACCTGGATAAAACTGCCCCATGGTTCCATTACTATTTAGAGTCTGAAATGGAGCTAGGGCTTGCCTCATTCTTATATATATATATATATATATATATATATATAAGAATATATATATATTCTTATATATATAAGAATATATATTCATATATATATATATATATTCATCTGTTAAGCCTCGAGTTTCAAACATGGACCATTTGACTTCCTCCATCCCTATAAGACACTCATGCTTACCCATCTCTTGTTATGCCATCACCTGCAGCCAGCTCACCAGCCTCTGAGCTCACTAACAGAGTGAGCATTAGCTCTCTGTGACGTTTCATTGGTCGGCTGGTTGGTAAGGGTGCTGCAGACCGACCAACGCCTCGTGCATACTAGGTAAACATTCTACTCCTGGGAAATTTTAAGTGTCACCCAGTCAGTGTTATGTAGTCACTAATGAGCTTGGAGCACCTACGTTACTTTAAACCGTAAGCACAGAATGGCCTTCTCGGAAGACTGCCTAACTCTCTGTCTTTGATGCTGGTAGAGCCAAGTGAATTTCAGATGGGAGACAGACAAGTCACTCTCCATTGTGAGTCCTTCAGAAGGGAGAGCGACTTGTTTGTCCTTTCTTCCTTCCTTCCTTTCTTCCTTCCTTCCTTCCTTCCTTCCTTCCTTCCTTCCTGCCTTCCTTCCTTCCTGCCTTCCTTCCTTTCTTCCTGGTCTCATACCCCAGTACTCCTGTTCTAAGATTTCAAGGTATATGAGGAATAAAAAGAATAATTTAATGAGTCAGCTTCCAAAATATTGTCAAATTTGCCTTCTCCCTATACATTCTTTCTGATCCACTTACAACTTATATAAATATGATGAAACTTCCTTTCTAAATATTTCCTTAAATGATCTCTTAAATATCTCCACAGTATCGTCATCAAATCTATATAATAGAAAGACATTACTTAACAGACAATTCATTCGAATTTCCTTGATGTTCATGTTCATTTAACATCTTTCATAGAGATTTGTGTATTTGAATGTATATGGTATACACATGTGTGCACATGTGTGTGCAGGTGTGCTTCACCTGTGGAGGTCAGAGGTCAATCTTACCCTCCACCTTTTAAATTTTACTTTTGATTTGTTCATGTGTGTGCACATGTATACAGGGTAAAAGTACATATGTATGCATGTGGAGACCAGAGGTTGACGTGGGTGCCATTCTCAATTGCTCTCCACCTTATCTTTTTAAAAACAGGGTCTCTCACTAAGCAATACTCGCTGGTGGCAAGAATGGCTACCAGCCAGGTCTGGGGCTCCAGTGTTCCCATTCCCATCCCGCGAGGGCTGTGAGTGGTTGTGGGTGCGGGAGCTGCACTCACGTCCTCACGATTTTAAGAAGGCACCTTGCTGACTGAGCAATGCTTCCAGTTTCTACCTTAATTTATTGGGGGGGTGGGTAAGGGGAGGTTCGAGACAGGGTTTCTCTGTGTAACAGCTCTGGTTGTCGTGGACCTCTCTTTGTAGATCAGGCTGGCCTTGAACTCACAGAGATCTGCCTGTCTCTGCCTCCGGTGTGCGCCACCACTCCCAGCCCTATCTTATTGTAGAGACAAGGTCTCTCACTGAACTTGGTGCTCACCATTTCTACTAGGCTTGACTGGACAGCGAGCCCCCAGGATCCTCCTGCTTCGACCCGGCTGCAGGTACTTGTCACCATGCCCGGCCTTGATGCTAGGGACTCTAAACCTCGTGTTTGCATACGTAAGCACTTTACACACTGAACCAACTCCCTGGGCCTACAATGCTTAAGAAACTACAACATATAATTCAGAGACAATTTTCCTCTTTAAGCGTATAACTCATGCTTCTGGTATGTTCACAGTGTACGCAACCAAAACATTTCATAACCCAGGAAGAAATTCTGCATCCCACTCTCTACTTCCCAGCATTTGGCACCAACAAATCTATCCTCAATCTTTGCAGATTCACCTGCTCTGGATATTGCATGTACATGACTCCCACATTCGGGGTTCTTGGCACGGTTTCAGGGCTTATTTTACGCAGAGTCTGTTATTCATCGTTGCCCTTGGATCTGCTTTTCTGCTTTTGTTTTGTTTTGTTTTTTGTTTTTGAGAAGAGCCCAAGCTCTGAATTGATAAGTAGCCAATAAGAACCTTGAAATCTCATCTTTCTGCATCCTCCTCCCAAGTGCTGGCGTGACAGGTATGCACCACCATGTCTGGCTTTATTTGGGGCAGCCATGGAACCCATGGCTTTGTACATTAAAGCAAGCCCTCTACCAACTGGGCTACCCTTCATCCCTACTTCCTACTATATAGTAGTTGATGGCTATGCCACATATAATCAATTTATCACCTGACAGACATTTGGATTGCTCTATTGCCTGGGTTTTGTTGTTGTTGCTGCTGTTAATCAGCATCAAGAAGCACACGGCTATACACTGCCTTTAGCTGTCATGGCACTGGCTTCCTTTAATCTAGATTCTACATCATTAATTCTAAAATGTGAGCGCAGCCTGCAACATTCTCCTATCCGTTTTCCTCTTTAGCAGTGGAATTCTGGAAGGGCCCAGGCTGGTTGCTTTGGGGAGTGTCCTCACAGACTTGCCTGCTTCTGTCCCATGCTTCAAGCTGCAAATTTTGGCAATAACTCTACACAGCTAAGGCATGTGCCATATCAGCACGTATGTGGCATCTAATCAGTGATCCTAAACTCAGTCATTGGTTAGTTAGCCAGTTCTCCCACTGGCAGGACACCGGGGACCAAGGAAGATGCTGACTAAGCCCTCTAGCACTCCTGGCATTTATCACCACTTGTGGGTCATGAAGCTAAAAGCAATGCTCTCCCATTACCCTGTTGCAGACATCTCTGACAGATGGATGGTCATGATGGTAGCGTTTGCCTGAGTTGTTCTGTCAGGAATTTGGTAACTCAGAGCAGCTGAAACCATTCAATTGGGTCTCTGAAAGCGTCCAATGGGTGATCTACTGATGTCAAAGGACCGATGTCTACCCTCAGAACACACTAATGCCACTAATTTCTGCACATGGATCCTAGCAAGTGCCATGAAGTCTGATTGCATTTGTGCAGTCCTTTAATGACTCCACTTTTTCTCCCATCCTCATTCCTCACACCGTAGATCACCCATAATTAACCCAAAGCCCTGTTCTTGGAGGTGGATCTGAGAATTATGTTTACCATTTCCTTGTACTTGGCCTCCTTGTGAATAAACTCACTTTTGTAGTGATCGGCATACTACATGGCAGACAGCAGGATTGGCTCAGCAATACACACTTTTCTCTTACATAATAATAAGCCCAGCAATACTGTGTGGATACCTTTTTCCCAATGGTTCTAATCATCATAATCACCACCACCACCACCATTTCCCAGTAGTTGGATGGTACCCAGGCTCTCATGCATGCTAGATAAGAACTCTCCAACTGGGCTGGAGAGGTGGCTCAGAGGTTAAGAGCACTGGCTGTTCTTCCAAAGGTCCTGAGTTCAATTCCCAGCAACCACATGGTGGCTTGCAACCATCTACATTGAGATCTGGTGCCCGGGCATATATGTAGAGCAAATACTGTATACATAATAAATAAATAAATGTTTAAAAAAAAAAAAAAAAGAACTCTCCAACTGAGCTAGATCTCCAGTCTCCAGCAGTGGTTTCAGTGTGCAGTGATGCTCACTGTCTGAATCCATTACCACCACACGACTTTTGAAAATGGGGATACAGTCAATGTGCCAACCTCATGGAGTATAGTTAGACGAATCAAGCCAAGTACGATGTCTCTAGGTACTCTCTTCCCCCTCCCTATCCACCACCCCAAGATCTTGTTATGTAACTCAGTCTGCCCTTGAACTCACAATCCTCATGCCTCAGCCTCCTGAGTTCTGGATTACAGGTATGCCTCTCATGTCCAGTTTCTAGGCAAGACAATTAAATGGAACATCCACTGTATATGTTAGTATTCGGCCTACATAGGCCTGTTATTAACAAAAGCATCGGTATGCAACCCATAACTGTATTATTAAAGTTCTAAAACCAGTAATTTGATTTTTCTGATTCTGTGATTTCTTCCATATATAGACCCTGATATCTTGTGAAAGAATTAAGAAAGTGGTAAGATAGCTAGGTGTGGTGGTACACGTCCTTAATCCCAGCACTTGGGAGGCAGAGACAGGCAGTCTCTGGGTTCCAGGCCAGCCTGGTCTACAGAGAGAATTCCAGGACAGCCAGGGCTACACAGAGAAACCTTGTCTCAAAAACAAACAAACAAAAAAAAACCCAAACTAACAAAAATAACGGGGGGGGGGGGAGTTTTCCTAATCCATCCCATCTTTTTAACCACTCTGAACTTAAAAGATGTTTTTTTTTTTTTCTTTTTTTTTTTTTTCGAGACAGGGTTTCTCTGAATATCTCTGGCTGTCCTGGACTCGCTTTGTAGACCAGGCTGGCCTCGAACTCACAAAGATCCGCCTGCCTCTGCCTCCCAAGTGCTGGGATTAAAGGCGTGCGCCACCACCTCCCGGCTTTAAAAGATGTTTTTATTGTTGAGACTCAATCTCACTATATAAACCTTACTGGTCTAGACTCACTATGAAGACTGGGCTGGCCTTGAACTCATAATAAATCTAGCCAACTCAAAAGATTCTTAGGCACTCAAATGGAAGCCAGATATGGTTGGTTGCCTGCCTGCCTGCCACTCTCCTTCCATTTCTTCCTTCCTTTCTCCCTCCCTTCTTCCTTCTCTCCCTCCCTCTCCTGCACCAGGCTCACTCTGGGGTCTCACAAACGCTCATTTCTACCCCTGAGCTACCCTCTCAGGCTTTCCTCCCTCATCCTTTCCCCTGTTCTTCTCTTTCTTTAGCTCCTATCCCAAGCAATGGCCCATTACCAGGCTTGCCTTCCCAGGGCATGAGCAAAGCCAGCCCCCTCCCATGACCTGTGCCGATCACATCCTGAGATTCTCTACAGAACACAGTAACCTGATCATTGTGCAACTTCAGTTCATAATTAGATGTTTCATGTGATCCTCCCCTGGTAGAATAGAAGCACTCGGGGCAGTAACTGGGGCTTTCCGCCACATGCCTGGTGCCAGCACAGTGTCTGCACACAGTGGGCAATCAAGAAATGTCTGTTCCTCAAATGCACAAATGAAAGAATTAAAAGGAATAGCTAACTTTATTACTGAACAAGACTGAACAGAATGCAGAATCCATACCGAAATGAATACAGAATCAAGTTCATCACTGACATGAATAATTGGAAACCCCATTTCCTGTTCTCATCTTCTTTCCTGGGGTCCTTGAAAAGATAGTTTGCATAGAGGAAATTGCACTTTTAATGACAAATTTGGGGACAATCTGCTCAGAATAGGCAGGAATTCATAATGAAATTAGGCCTGCTTAGGCCTCTCTCCTCCCACTTCCTTCCCTCAGCTTCAGCTGGCATCTCTCACTGCAGAAGCAGTGGCAGCACAGACCGGAGCATCCTCTCTACACCATCTCTTGCCAAGTTCATCAAACTGGCACCGAGCAGAAGAGCACCCGGCTAGGAGAAAGAGTGCTTCCTTTGGGCCATTATTAAAGATGTGTATCCCTAAGTTATGGGCCTTTATTGTCATCCAAAATGGGTCCTTAAGCCTCCTTCACATTCTAACCTCAGGCCAAAAAAGCATCTAATTTCACAACCAGACCCTATGCACTTGTGTTTGTGGCAAGGTTGGAGGCAAAGCTGTTTTGTTTTCAGTATTTCTTTTTCCAACTTGGCTATGTAGTCTGTCTAGAAAAACTGAAAGCGTAGATGTAAGGACTGAGAACAGTAATGTCTCTACAGGCATTTCCAGTACTGGGGATTGACCCTGAATCTGAGTTGGCAGCACAGAGCTGAATGTGGGCCCTGAAAACTTCATGCACCCGATGACTTACCCTGAGGACACTCTTGTCAGCACATTAGACACATGAAGAAGTTTCAACTCTTCGATTTTAGCCGGACAAAAGGACATCTTAGCATCTGAAACATTTATGCTAAGCCCTTTACATGAATTATTTTTAACCTTAAAGTAGCCTTCTAAGGTAGGTTACTATGAATACTTCCATTTTGT
Source organism: Lophiomys imhausi (assembly GCA_907164525.1). Taxonomy (NCBI): domain Eukaryota; kingdom Metazoa; phylum Chordata; class Mammalia; order Rodentia; family Muridae; genus Lophiomys; species Lophiomys imhausi. The sequence goes on along the minus strand of CAJQZJ010032362.1, from coordinate 976,226 downwards.
ATATGAAGAGGCAGAGGTGCATTAGTTGGCCAGTGTCCCAAGTAAGCAAATGGTAAGGGTAGGATTTGAATTATGAGGGAGGGGGCAGGGGTGTGCCACGAAACACAAGGTTCAAAGTTTAGTCAATGTGTTTTCTGACCTCTGACCTCTGTTGCTGCTTTTAGGAGGTTCTCGGTCATTTGAGAGTGAGAGGAGAGAATGTGAAAAAGCAAGCAAGAGAGAAAATGAGAAAACTCTGACCACACAGTTTCCCAAAAACAAGTATAATATGGAGCACACTGTAGATGGGACTGAAAAGGGTAAGCTGCCACTCAGGTCGAGTTATCAGGAGGAGCTTTCTGGGAATTCCAAATCTAGGACAGGGATGGAGCAAGTGAACGAAGGGGAATGAGAGTTACACAAAACTTCACATGCACAGAAGCAAGGAAGAGGGGAAACATTAGGACATGTCAGAGGAGCAACAAATACCAGGAACAGAACCAGAAGTAAGGACAGCCACAGGGAGCAGATAGGTGAGGTCTGGATGTGCACGAGCCTAAAAGCCACACTAAGAACAGAACACTTTATCCACTGAGGATCTAGCACCCTCAGGGTCACACATGGAGGGAGAAGGCGTGAAGGAGGAACAGAGAACCAACACAAGCATGATGCTTAGATTGATGAGTCCCAAGGAAGGAAGACAGTGGGAGACTTCTAGAATTATCCAGACAAGAAGTTAGGGGGACCAGAATAGAAAGACCATCAGAAAACGGAGAGAAAAGCTCTCATCTGGAAAACACGTGAAAAGGCTGAAAGGTTCAGTGGTGAGTCAGGGCTGGTTTAGATGCCCATTATTACACAGATCCTTCCCCAAAGGCTTTTACGTTAGGTGCCTTTATGTTAGGTACCATCACCACGGCAGCTTTGTAGAGTGGAGAGGAGGTTCTGAAAGATAAAGGAGTTCCAAGGCCACGGTAAGGGGAAAACAGAACCAGAACTGGAAGCGGAGCTTGTCTTACTGCAAAGGATCTGTCCTGCTTTTGGGAGAGGAGGAAGAGCAGAAGATGAGTCAGAAAGCTCAGTTTTCATCCTCAAGAGACCGGAGGGGATGTGAGGCCATTAACTGAGATACATTTGAGTGGGCAGACAGACAAGGAAAGGGGGGAAGCTCTGAACTTGACATTCTTGGATAGGACATCCTGCTGGTATCATTGAATACATACCGCAGATACGGGAGAAGCTGAGTTGGGAATGTAGAATAATCTATCTGGTCAAAGCCACAGGGAGAAATGAAATCAGAAAGACTGAGTATGAAAGAGTTGAGCCCAGAACCCCAGGGAACACGGGCTGTTAAGGGATGGAAGGGACAGGAGGCAGAGACAGACTTCAGAAATGCTGGGGCAGAAGGTCACAAGGAACACGTTTCAAGAAGAGCAAATTGGTCAACAGACTCTAATGCAGCACAGAAGACAGAAAAGAAACTCATGATGCTCCCTGAGGTTTGCAACTAGGATGTCACCAGTGGCCATGGTGAGAACTGAGTGAACTCTGCCCTCCAGCAGAGGCCACCTCTGCAAAGGATGGCAGATGGAGGAAATCAACGGCCCCAAGAGACTTCTGCTGGTTTATTTAATATGTGCAACATGAAAGTGTTTATAGGTGGAGGGGAAGAAGCCCATAGAGATGGAAGGACTTAATCAACAGGAAGGACCAGAGATTCCGGGGAGAGGATGCAAGGAAGAGAGGGGAAAAAGAAAAAAAAAAAGACACTAAGATCAGCAATTAAAATGTATTTAATACTTAAAATAAACTAAGTCACTGTGATGTTACAGTTAACTGCCACATAGATGAAGAGAACAGAGATAAAATCCTAGCGACCCTGTAGGTGTGTATATATGCAGCCATACTCATGTGTGCTGAAGAACACATACATACACACACACACACACACACACACACACACACACACACACACACACAC
>CAJQZJ010032362.1:925066-974256 GCA_907164525.1 Lophiomys imhausi | reverse complement strand
CACACACACACACACACACACACACACACACACACACACACACACACCAAGAATGGCTTATTCAACAGTTTAGCTGTAGCTGACAAATCATCTACAGGGAAACTTAGTTTTTTTAAAGATTTATTTAGTTATTATTATGTATACAGGATTCTGCCTGCATATATGCCTATATTCCAGAAGAGGGTACCAGATCTCATTATAGATGGTTGTGAGCCACTATGTGGTTGCTGGGAATTGAACTCAGGACCATTGGAAGAACAACCATTGCTCTTAACCTCTGAGCCATCTCTCCAGCCCCCAAAACTTAGGTTCTTGTTTTCTTTAGTCCTTGAACTGGAGTCCAGGGCCTGGCACATAGTAGGCAAGTTCTGTACCACTGAACTATGCCCCCAACCCTAGATTCTTAAAATATACCAAAACAAATTGCAGATGGGTCAAAGTTTGAAATCTTGGATGTGAAACTATACATGAAGATATCAGGAAAGTGCATAAGAAAATATTCTCTGCTCTTGGATGGGGACAGTTCCTCTAAACGTCTGGGTATGTGTGAAGGGTGTCCGAAGTGGAATTCCTAGTCTGGTGAGTGGGCTGGTATGTGTGGAGGGGTGAGAGCAGAAGAATACTGGGCAATCTGACTTGCCTGGAGGTAGAAAGGCTTCTTCAGGGAGAAGCTGCATCACTTAGAATAAGATGGCAGGGAGGACTGAACAGGAAGAGGTGAATGGAAATAGACAGGGCAGCAATGAGGCATAAAACCTTCTGTCCTCAAAAGATTTCAGGGCAGAACATGAAGCAGTAGCAACCATGACCATCACATAATGGATGCTTCTCATTTGTATGAGGCTGGTTCCACAAATAATAATTTAGTTAACAAATGACTCAGAGGGAGGATTTTGGTGATACAGTGGAAGCAGCATTTTGAATGTCCCCAGATCCCCACATAAGACATTTTCTATTCTAAAATGGAAGAACAGGAGGATGATAGAGAAATATTGGCCTAAATCAAGACTGAAATCCAATGAGATATTAAGTCCTGCGGCTCGGTGTGTATCCTAGAGGCAGATGGTGTCGTGACATGAGCTTGGGTAGCCCTGCTGCTACGCATTGTTCTTAAGCCTGCTCTGCTTGGTGCCCACAGCTTGCTTCAGCAGATGATTCATGTTCCTGACACCTCTAGCTTCCAAGGGTCTCCACTGCATTTTAGGATTTGCCCTAAAAGCTTTACGTACCAACTGTTCAGGGACTGCCTACAGGAGTTTGCTGCTGCTACTATCATCTGACCTCACAGGCTTTTCTCTAGAATCCTGGTAGAAGCTTTCATGACCTCATCACTTTTTCATTCTGGTGTCTGCAAACCCAGCACCAGATGGATGACGCTGTCCTCATTACTTTTCTATTGCGATGCTAAAACACCATGGCCAAGGCAACTGATGAAAGAAAACATTTAATTTGACTTAAGGTTTCAGACTGTGGATGCCAGAATGCGTGTTCCTCAGAAAACTAACATGAAAGACTTTTGAAATTGTCATATGGAAGACTAGTGCTGTAGAAGCTTCTTAAACTATTTATGTATGCCTATATAAAAGGGTTAAGGGAGAACAATGCCTCTCACAGACAGCATAGTGTGGGGAATGGATGAAGTCCTGAATGAATGTGTATTATTGAGGTGAGTGTGGCTGGGCCAAGGACCCTAACACCACAGACCCACAGATCAGGCTGGGGACTGGCAAAGCCTTTCACTGGTATAAGGGTGTTGATGACCACTGATCTTTATCTAAAAGCAGAATATGCAGAGAGTGTTAGCTAATGCTTCCGCCTAGATGACTCCAACCTGAGACTGCTCCCCACTGAGATGAGTTTAGCCCACCTGGTTCAATGTAAATGACAAACACACTGAGTTTCCTTGCTGCTGTTGCATCTCCATCAAAGCCCACAGCTCACTTGATCTCGGACTTTTCCACATATGTGTCTGTCATTTCTTCACTCCCCATTACTCAAGTTAGGCCAACCCCTAAGGCATGCAGGTTGTGACACCATAGACCATCAAATAAAAATCTCAGTGCCGGGGATGAGTTACCTCTCTTTGAGTTATTGGTTCATGGGGTTCCCCAAGCATTACAGGCCATTGGTTATTGCTCTTGGTTACTCTCCAGAGCTTGATGGTAAGATCCAATTGCTGAAGACATCGCAATCTTTAGTTACAGGATATGGAGAAATCAAGCTGGTACCAACCTGGAAGCTTCATCCCTACTGGCTAGCTTTTATAGTATTAGAAGATTCTATTCATGCTAACAGAAAAAGTCATCAATGGTCTTACCCATCTGTGAACCTTGCTGGCCTAGCAAGATATGCCTACCTGTGCAATAGTGGCATGAATGTTATGGGACCAACCATTTTAGATTTAGATCTCAAGCCTGCTCCACAAGATAGAATTCATGGTTGGCACTGTTAACTGAGCACAAAATTCATGACTGGCTAGGTGATAGGCTCCAGCTGAGAACCTAATACTACTACACCTCTACACAGACATAGTATTAAATTTTCCCTTAAGTTCCTATCTTTAGGGCTGGAGAGATGGCTCAGCGGTTAAGAGCACTGGCTGCTCTTCCAGAGGTCATGAGTTCAATTCCCAGCAACCACATGGTGGCTCACAACCATCCATAATGAAATCTGGTGCCCTCTTCTGGCCTGCAGATATACCTGCAGACAGAACACTGTATACATAATAAATAAATCTTTAAAAAAAAAAAAGTTCCTATCTTTACACCTACTGATTAGTACATTTCTTATCCCCTTTTTCCCTTCTTTTTTCAGTAAATGGCAATTAATTCAGAGACCCAGAACTAGTCAATATGCAGAGAATAAAAGACTGCAGTGTTCAGATATAAATGGGACACCAACCTCACACCCCGTTCTCCCAAGGCTCAGGGGTCACTACAGGAGAGAGGTCGGAAGATTTTAAGATCCAGAGGCAGTGGATGACTACAAGGAAACAGTGCTTTCCAGACACAGGTGAACTTATAGTGGTTATGACAACATGTACAAGATCTGCACAAGGTCAAGCCAGACCAAATCCCAGCAAGAGTGGAGAGGTGGCCACAAAGCCTCCCCTCTTACTGAGGAAGTGTTGGGAACTGGTAGCTGCTGAAAGGAGAGAGCCCATTTTCTTTAAGAGTGTAGGCCCCTGGTAGACTTACCATGCCCCAGTAGAAACTCACACATCCAAGAACATATGGGCAGAAGAAATGGGACTTGATGAATTTAAGAATAAAAAAGACACAAAATTTGGTGGATGTGGAAAATAGGGTTGATCTTAGAGAAGGTAGTGGAAGGGGTAAAAATAATCAAACACGCTGTACAAAATTTTCTAAGAGTTAATAATGTAAGTCTTCCTAATGTTTCCTTAGGTGCAGTCCTTAAGAAACATAGACTGGCCTCGGAGAAGCCCTGGATCCCCAGCCCCAAATTCCATGGTCCAGCCATTAGGGTCATCCACCATCCTTTGCCCCCGACTCAGGCAGAGCCCCTACTCCACAGAAGACCAACAGGTGACTATTCCACTTCCAGGTTATTGTCTTCCATGGAGGGAAAACAAAGAAAAACTAACATGGCCATTCCTTTATGTCAGATACCTGCAGAGGGATATCTGGTTTTGGTTCATTTTCTCCGAAATCCATGAGAAGAATGAATGAAGAGACTTACCACTCTGTAGTTTAAACCCATGCCTCTTTTCCCTCTGAGCATTAAGAAAACTCCAGTTCCAAGAGAATGCAATGCCCTCTATGGCCTCCATGGGTACTGCATGCATGTAGTAAACATACATGCAGACAAAACACCCATATACATAAAATAAAAATAGTTTTTTTTTTTTTTTTTTTTTTTGGTTTTTCGAGACAGGGTTTCTCTGAATATCTCTGGCTGTCCTGGACTCGCTTTGTAGACCAGGCTGGCCTTGAACTCACAAAGATCCGCCTGCCTCTGCCTCCCAAGTGCTGGGATTAAAGGCGTGCGCCACCACCGCCCGGCAAAAATAGTTTTTTTTAAAAAGATGCTTATTTATCACAATTTTTTTGTTTATTTATTATGTATACAATATTTGCTCTACATATATGCCCGGGCAGATCTCAGTGTAGATGGCTGTGAGCCATCATGTGGTTGCTGGGAATTGAACTCAGGACCTTGGGAAGAACAGCCAGTGTTCTTATCCTCTGAGCCACCTCTCCAGCCCCAAAAATAGTTTTTTTAAGTACAGCATTTCACATAAATATAACAGCCTTATACCTCTCGAAGCCCATCCTATCTTCACTCATCATGCACTTGTTTTTATAAATTAAACAATACTAAGTTCCAATATTCAGTGTCCTCATTTAAAGGAAAGAGAAGCAGCCGGGCAGTGGTGGCGCACGCCTCTAATCCCAGCACTTGGGAGGCAAAGGCAGGCGGATCTTTGCGAGTTCGAGGCCAGCCTGGTCTACAAAGTGAGTCCAGGACAGCCAGGGCTACACAGAGAAACCCTGTCTCGAAAAACCAAAAAAAAAAAAAAAAAAAGAGAAGGGAAATTGTGCCTTTTTGTTTGAATATCCATGTTCAGAACTCTTCAGCTCCCTCTGAAAGCTCAGATCTCTTTACTCTCATTTCTTATCAACCCCCCAAAAATCTCTTCAGCATGTCTTGCAGAGTTGAAAGCTAGCCATGAACACTTTTCACTTTACTGACCTAAAAATGTCCCCCTCCAGCACCTCCCTCCTCCTTTCTATTTTTTGTTTGTTTTTCTGCCTTTTCTAATGCTGTATTCCAAACTCAGGACCTTGGATGGCACATTCTGCTAGCCATTTGCCACTCAGCCACACTCCTGGCCTCTTCTTTTCATTCTGGGAGGCATATGATTCCGGGCTGAAGGTAGATTTATTTTTAAATTTCTGTACTTGAAGCTATTGTTCCTTGTTTTCACATGGTTGGAGATGGGAAGCCCACAGCCATTCTCACTTCTCTCTGGCTGTTTCATCCTCTTCCTTTTCTGCAGCTGGCTGTGCTACCTGGGTCCAGTTTTCTTTCTACATATTCTAGGTGGGGGTCACTGGATTTAACAAAGGATTAAATGTATGGATTTTACTGAATATAAGTCATAATTCCTTCATATTTTTTTCTAGTTCTTACTCTGTGATATTCTTCAGTTGCGCCGTAGAGAGTGAGCATGAAGTGTATCACAGAGCGCCTCAGACTCTACTATTCTCCATGTTGTATATGCTATAATCTTAGTATTTATGATTTTGGCTTGAATGCCTTTAAACTCCTAGTTCTCTGTCCCCTGAGGGGGTGTCAGCTGTTGGTTTTGCTGAACTCTGTACACCTGACCCTGGCCTGCAGGGAGACTATCTCATACATGCACAACTCAAGAGAGCTGAAATAATTTTGTAAAGAGTTACAGAAAGTTTTGAACACTTCCACTTCAATATATCCATTTTTGTACGTGTATATTCCCTTCCAATCAGCCTGCCAACTCTTGATATATCTCCAACGACCCCGAGTCTGTAGTTCTTATCTGTGCCAGTTGATATGAGCAGAATTGGTTTAGTATTATTGGAAATGATTCATCCTTTTTTTAGTGGGGAGACTGACAAGCACTTACATAGTTCTTACAGAGATTATTTTGGTTGTGGGGCTAATAAATGTTATCAGTGGTCAATGGCTGCCGCAAGTAAATCAATCGTGAAGCTGAAGCAATGTGCCAAGAAAGAGTTGGCCACATGGCTTGTACGAAGAGAGAAGAGATGGAGAGAAGTAAACAGGGATTAGATTTGAATGTGAAGGTCAAGTTAACAGGATTTATGCTATGAGTGAAAGAAAGGGGGAGTTTAAGGCATTCCTGGGGTTAGGGTGGGGCACACACTTTGTCTTTCAATAAACTCCAAAAGATTCAGGCAGTTGGAGTGGGCTACATTGAACAATACTAAGTTTGAGACGCCAGTTAGATATTAAAGAAAAAAAACATCAAGAACGTGGGTGGCCACAACCATCCAAAGTCACAGATGTGGAGTATTTATATACAGTATAGAACAGAGTGAGGTTTCAAAAGTTTAGTTGATGTAATTAGGACTCAATGGTAGACACTAACCTAGCATGCCCAAGGCCCTGCATAGCAAATAATAAAAATTAGTATCTTCATCATTGTTGTCATTGTCGTTGTTGTTGTCAAAGTAAAGAAATAGGAAAGGTCCCCACAGAGGAAAGTGAAAATGAATGAAAGGTGGGATGAGGAACAGAGTCTTGGATTTGCCAAAATCTTTGAGCAGAGAAGAGACCAACAACAGAAAAAGCCAAAGAGGATGCAGTGAACTAGGAAGAAAAACCCTAGCAGGAAGAGCAGTGTTAGGTCTGTTGAGAGTTTAAGGACAGCAGCAGAGGACTACAACTGGGAGGCACTCCTGTGAGTGATGGTCAGAGCTCTGCCCTGGGGTGGAAGGGTGCTAAAGGGGGTGGGTCAAGACAGCAGAAAGAAGGTGGATCAAGACAGCAGAAAGAAGCAGACATTTTTGAAGTTTTACTGTGAATGGGGGAAGATGTGGAGGGCAAGAGAGAGGAAGTGCTTTGGTTTAATACCAGAGCTACCAGGACATGTCTGTATACTAACAGGAGACTTTCACCGTGCTGTATGGGCACAGCTGGGTTTGCACACAGCTGCCTATTCATTGTTTTGTTTTTGTTTTTCGAGACAGGATTTCTCTGTGTATCCCTGGCTGTCCTGGACTCACTTTGTAGACCAGGCTAGCCTTGAACTCACAGAGATCCACCTGCCTCTGCCTTCTGAGTGCTGGGATTAGAGTGCACCACCACACCTGACAATTATAAACAGCTGGGAACTGCCATGTGGGTGCTGGGATTTGAACCCAGGTCCTTCGGAAGAGCAGCCAGTGCTCTTAACCACTAACCCATCTCTCTAGCCCCACAGCTGCCTATGCCTGCCTCCTTTTTTTCTCATTTCTTATGTCCCTAAAGAGGAGAAAAGAATACAACCCATTATCTTTAACACAAAAAAGGCTTGTGGACTATGCAATGACCAATGAGAACCAAATCCCACGGTTATCTGATTCTAAACAGGCACCTTGTGAGTGTACACTCAACATCTGTATAAAACTTTAACCCTTTGTATGTACAGCAGAAGCTGACATAATGACATAATTCCTCCAGGTGAGAGGATAATCAGTCCTTTCCATGATAAATTAATTACAAATGACTTTCCTAACACCCAAAGGTATCACTCATACGCAAATTCAAGCAGTCTCTGCTTCTAATAACACTGAATGTATTTTAAGCACAGACCATAACCAAAGACAGGGGCGTCTTCCTGGCTTCGTTAGAATCACTAACGCATCTGGCTTTCCGTTCTTGTACTGAAGGACCACTCTGGAGATCTCATGCAGCTAATATGACCACAGCTACTTTAAGATCGAACTCAGCGCCAGGGAAACCATCAGTACAAGTGACCCGAACTGACCTCAGTGTCTACGTTACGGATGTGAAGATAGTCAACACCTCCAGCTGCTTCCGGCTACCAGGGATAGCTGAATTGACTAAGCAGGTGTCCGTGCAAAGTCCAAGAGGTTAGTGACGAACAGCTCTACTTTATCTGTGGCCAGGGAGGTGGACTCTGGGTTGTCAGCACCAGGCAAACACACAGCAAAATGTTTCCCAAGAGAGATAAGACGGAGGGAGGTGTGCCTGTTAGAAAGCTGGTCCTTTTCCTCGGGCTGTCTGATGCTTTCCCAGGAACTGGCCTTATCTGGGCACAAAAGTCACTCTCGGCCTCTCTGCCTAACTTAGGTGAGCTAACAGTACTCTAAACATAGGAAACACTTAGACATTTAAATTTCTTCTGAAACCTAGTAAAAGACTGAGCAATCCTCCTAATCTTCCTGGACCAGGCCTGAGATGTGAGTCAGAGAGGAACACTGGCTTAGTATGCAAGGCCTTGTGTTCAAACTCTCGCACCATCAAAAAGGGATATTTCCCATCTGAAAGCTTCTTTTTTTTTTGGTTTTTCGAGACAGGGTTTCTCTGAATATCTCTGGCTGTCCTGGACTCGCTTTGTAGACCAGGCTGGCCTCGAACTCACAAAGATCCGCCTGCCTCTGCCTCCCAAGTGCTGGGATTAAAGGCGTACGCCACCACCGCCCGGCCTGAAAGCTTCTTTAAGAGGAGCTGTGCCACTGGTTTCTAGACATGACATGGACAGACATTCATTTAAAGGCCAGACTCCCCATTGTTCTCAGTTTAGGGTCTAGAATTTTCCCAGTGACAGAGTAACAACAGGAACAGAATTAGGAATACTTTTTTTTTTTTTTTTTTTGGTTTTTCGAGACAGGGTTTCTCTGTGTAACAGCCCTGGCTGTCCTGGACTTGCTTTGTAGACCAGGCTGGCCTCGAACTCACAGAGATCTGCCTGCCTCTGCCTCCCAAGTGCTGGGATTAAGGCGTGCGCCACCACGAGGAATACTTCTTAATGTGATGCCTGATTTAGGCTGTTTAGGCTGCTGTCCCAACAGGCAGAAGCATCATAGTAGTCACCCAACAGGACACTTCAAAATGAAAAGGAGAAAAGAGCACTGTGTTTACAAGCTTAAAGAGAAATAAGCCGGGTCAGTATTTGTGTGTTCATCTACCCTGCCCCAGGGAAGGACAGTTTGTGTTCTCTTGCATAAACTAATGTTCCTTTTCTGGTTTTGTGGTCCCTTTGTGTGTATGTGCATGTGGGTGGTGGTGGTGGTGGTGGTGGTGGGTGCTTTTTCCTCAGTTGCTCTCAGTTGTATTTTTAGATGGCCTCTCACTGAACCTGGAGATCACTGACTGAGCCACACTGGCTGGTAGCAAGCCCCAGGAGTCCTCATGTCTTCATTAACCAGAGCTGGCATTACTGTGCATACCGCTGTGCCTGGCTTTTTTTTTTTTTTTTTTAAGACAGGGTCTCAGCCGGGCAGTGGTGGCGCACGCCTTTAATCCCAGCACTTGGGAGGCAGAGGCAGGCGGATCTTTGCGAGTTCGAGGCCAGCCTGGTCTACAAATTGAGTCCAGGACAGCCAGGGCTACACAGAGAAACCCTGTCTCGAAAAACAAAAACAAAAACAAAACAACAAAAAAGGCCGGGTCTCACTATGCAGTTCTGCCTATCCTGGAAATCGATATCTATACCAGGCTGGCCTTGAACTCATAGTTGCTTGAGTGCTGGGATTAAAGGTGTGAACCACCATGGCTTTTTACACGGATGCTAAGAATGGAACTCAAGTCCTCACATTTGTTCAGGAAGCTCTTTACTAATTGAGCCATTTCCTCAGGCTCATCACCATTTGAAATGGCAACTCCTCCACACTGCCCTGTCCACTTGCATACACAACCAGTGTGAGACAGTCATGCTTCAGCATCTAACACCTAAAAGGCTTTCTGGGCCAAAGTGCAGAGGAGTCAGAGAGTATGGAGGAGTTTAAGAAGGGGCCTGATGCGCAGGCTGGCTACACCTCCCTGGGAAAGTACTGGCAAATAAGAACCAGACAAATGTGACCCAGAATAAAAACAAGATCTGGGCAAGAGCTAAGCCTTTATTTTCCCATGTAAGAAAATAAAAACCAAATTTTACCATACCCTACACAAAAGATTCTTTTTCATTCTCTAGGACTGAAAAATTTATCTGTGAAAGCTCAACCATCCATTTCTTCTAAAAGAAAAGAAAGGGAAATATTAATAAGGTTCTACAGAAAAAATCTTTTTTTTTTTTTTGGTTTTTCGAGACAGGGTTTCTCTGTGTTTCCTTGGCTGTCCTGGACTCACTTTGTAGACCAGGCTGGCCTCGAACTCACAGTGATCCGCCTGCCTCTGCCTCCCAAGTGCTGGGATTAAAGGCGTGCGCCACCACCGCCCGGCTGAGAAAAAATCTTTTAAACAAACTATAAGAAACACAATGTAAGTCAGCTACTCAGGAGACTGAGATAAGGTCAAAAGTTCAAAGCTTGCTTGAATTCAAGGCCAGCTCGAACATCTTAAGGAGACCTTGACTCAAATTTTAATTAAAAAAAAAATGTTTAAGAAAAGGTTATGGAGGGGTACAAGTTAGTAGCAGACTGCTTACCTAATGTGAAAGAGGCTTTAGCTTCAATCCCAGTACCAGGAAATAAAACAAAAACACCAAATATGGTGATATACACCTTTAAACCCTGCACTCAGGAGGCAGGGGCCATCTGGTCGACCTAGAGAGTTCAAGTCACCCAGAGCCACACAGTGAGACCCTGTCTCAACAACAAAACAAAACAAACAAACAAAAAGAAAAAATTGTAAAAAGGAACACTATATTAATTTAGAAACATGAAACTTTTAATTATCTTTATGATAAGACTTGAAGTAAAGAAGACATGCAACCACATGAGGTTATGTTATGTTACTAACTACAGCACCTTTAGAACTACAGATCAGCAGGAAATATACAAGCAAACACAGACATGAGGAAACTACATCAACTAGCAACTTACTGAAAACACCAAAATATCCTGTGTGCAAAAGAAAAGTTTAATTTTATTAATAATCTAGCAAATGCAAGACTTTAAAAATGAGATGTATTTATCACTTATGTTTTTTAAACTATTTTATTTTATTTTTTTTTTATTTTTTTTTTTTTTGGTTTTTCGAGACAGGGTTTCTCTGTGTAACAGCCCTGGCTGTCCTGGACTTGCTTTGTAGATCAGGCTGGCCTCGAACTCACAGAGATCCGCCTGCCTCTGCCTCCCAAGTGCTGGGATTAAAGGCGTGCGCCACCACGCCCGGCTTTTTTAAACTATTTTAAATATTATAATAGTAAGTGCTCATAGAGGCACGAGGGAAAAAAACAGTTCTTCTGTGTTATTACTGGTACTATTTGCTTGCTTAATTGGTTTAGAGAACAGTGTCTAATCTCTGCTCTACTGAATCCACAGGGCTAAATCAGCAGAGAATAAAGTATAAAGTGAAAGCATGTTTCAAAAGTGTACACTGGGCCCTGGTGCAGCTTAGTGAACAGGGTGCCTGGCCAGCATGAAGGAGGCCCTAGGCTTGACCCCCACCACTGCATGAAGGGGTAACGGTAATGGACCTCTAATCCCAGCACTCAGGAAGTGGAAACAGGAAGATCAGACGTTCAAGATCATCTTCTGATACATAGCAAGTTCAAGGGCAAGCTGGCTAGAGACCATGTTTAGGAAGGAAGAATAAATGGAGGAAAGGAAGGAAGGAAAGAGGGAGGGTGCATGTATACAATAATGCCATCTAATAAATTGTTAAAATAAAAGTAGCAGGGCTGGAGAGATGGCTCAGAGGTTAAGAGCACTGGCTGTTCTTCCAAAGGTCCTGAGTTCAATTCCCAGCAACCACATGGTGGCTCACAACCATCTACATTGAAATCTGGTGCCCAGGCATATATGTAGAGCAAATACTGTATACATAATAAATAAATAAATGTTTTTAAATAAATAAATAGATAGATAGATAGATAGATAGATAGATAGATAGATAGATAGATAGATAAATAAATAAAAGTAGCATTTTATACTGTTATGGACTAATCGAGTGTAGTAAGTTATACACATACAATGTCACCCAGTAACTGATTTCTGGGGAAGAAGGGAAGGGCTTTAACTATGACCTTCATGTCTAAGGCTCAGAAGTGACCATGACATGACAAGGCTTTCATCTGAATAGTGAGAAAACCAGGTATTTTTGTGTAGGCAGAAACATTTTACAATTGGAAACTATCCAGCACAAAATGTTTCTGAGTCTGGTAAGCCTGCTATGACCTATTCACAGTACTGTGTGCAGGACAGTGTTATAGGTAAATTTGGACTGACCACTCTGTCTCCTTTGTAGTTCTCACAGTAACTGTAGGAAGTGCTGGGAATGTTCTATCCTATGATAAGTAGCTAGCTGGTACAGCCTGGGCCCTGTTCCAACTTAGAAACAGGATGTCCTCTAATGCTTTATCCCAGTGACTCATACAGCCCTGGAGTATAAAACCCATGCCAAGCTGCTTTCTGGGTCTCTTGCCACTATGTAAAAGTGACACACGCAGGTGAGACTCTATCACCCGAGGCAGCTTTTCTGAGCGTTAATGTACCAGTTCATAATGAACTCTATAGACTTCTGTGGTTCTTCCACACTTACCTTGGGTAATAAATCCACTTTATGTAACCCACTCTGCACATGGTGCTCTGTCTCACTGAAGCTGGAATCTGGTGTCTGTGAACTGATACACTCAGGAAGAAGGGAGAAAGTTAGTCTTTTCAAGGAAAGATGAAATAGAAGAGAAATAAGACGTAGGCAAGGGCTAACTCCTGAAGGATTTGGCTAAAGAAAAATATGAGAAAGAATATGTAGTCCTGTCCAGCAGACTGAGGTGTTTTCAATCTCACAGGCACAGGGCTAGTTGCAACTAAATGTTTTTAGCAGATAGGAGATATGTTTACATTTTTTTTCTTTCCATCTAAATATGTCAAGAGCCAGGTGGTGGTAGAGCACACCCTTAACCCCAGCACTCGGGAGCTAGATGCAGGTGGATCTCTGTGAGTTTGAGACTAGCCTGGTCTACAGAACAAGTTCCTAGAGAGCCAGGGCTACACAGGGAAACCCTGTTTCCGGGTGGGGGGTGGGGCAGGGAAGAACAGTATATTTGCCCAGGTCATACATTGTCAAAGACTGGAATCCAAACAAGTCACACTGAGAGCCAGGTGGTATGTCACCCTCTCCTGGGTATATGTATATCCCTAACGAAAGGCTTCCTGCACTGTTAGGTGTTTTGTTTTTTGTCAACTTGACAACTAGAGTCATCTGGGAAGAGGGAACCTCTCCTAAGAAAATGTCTCCATCAGATTGACCTGTATTCAAGTTTGTGGGCTATTTTCTTGATTACTAATTGACATTAGAAGACCCAGCCCATTGTACACGGTGCCTCCCCTGGAGAGGTGGCCCTAGGTTATATAAGAAAGAAAACTGAAAACAAACCAAGACAAAAACATGGGGAACCCAGGCACGGTGGCACACACCTTTAATCCTAACATTTGGGAGACAGATGGATCTTTATGAGTTCAAGATTGGCCTGGTTTACATAATGAGTTCCAGGACAGCCAGGGCTGTATAAAGAGACCCTGTCTCAGGCAACGACAACAAACAAACAAAAAACAGGGGAGTAAGCCTATATACAACATTTGTCTGTAGCCACTGCTTTAGTTCCTCCCTTTACTCCCTTAGTGATGGACTATGATTATATAGTATTTTATAATGTATAATTATATAGTCAATTATATATTGACGATGTAAGCCGAATAAACCCTTTCTTCTCCATGTTGCCTCAGGTCAGTGTTTAATCACAAGAGCAGAAAGCAAAGACATAAGTTGGTCCAGAAGTGGGGCCCTGTGGTGACAGATCTGGCCATGTTGTTTTGGGGAGAATTGTGGAAGTGTTTGAAACTTTGAGCTGGAAAAGCCACTGAGTGCTCAAAACTTAACAGGATTATCTGTGAGAGCTTGGAAGATACTGTTGAGAGAAATGTAGATGCTGGAAGCCTGGCTTATGAAATTTCATAGAAAAGCAAAACCTCTGTCAGAGCCATTCATGTGATACTTGTTTTAACCATCAGTGGTTTCTGGTCAGGTAGGGCTGAAGGATCAGCTGTGATTAACAAGAGACCAGCATCACTGAATGAAACCCTCTGGGAAGTATTTCCTCATGGTCAGCGTGGTGACGCTGGGATTCTGAGGGTTCAAGGCTGCGTCCCAAGTCAACAGCTGAACCTGGTGAAGTGTAAGAGTCTCCCACATGATACTAGTTTTGGCCACATGAAAACTGTAGAACTGAAGGAGTTATGGACTGGGCGGTGGTGGCGCACGCCTTTAATCCCAGCACTTGGGAGGCTGAGGCAGGCAGATCTCTGTGAGTTCAAGGCCAGCCTGGTCTACAAAGCAGGTTCCAGGACAGAGAAACACTGTCTCAAAAAACAAAAAAAATTAATAATAATGATAATAATAATAATAATAAACAAATGAAAAGAGGAGTTATATAGGGAAGCTGAGTCTTGGCACTATGACTGTCCAGAAGAGGAATTAGGTGAGGTGTAGCTTTAGTTGCAGTAGAGAGTCCACAAATGAGAAGGTCATGGAGAGAAGCTGAGGCTTGGCACCATAGGCAGGCCTGGAGTCCCTGAAGAGAAGCCTGGAGAGGTGCAGCCCCAGTTGTGGTGGAGATTCCAGGATACTGGAGATGCCAGGACTGTAAGATGACTGCCAAGGACAGCAGCAGGTATGGAGCAGACCATGCTGGACATGGTGTATGTACTGTGAGTGACAGAGTCACACAAGTGGAACTGCTCAGGCCCTTTGGAGTCCAGGAGATCATGAGTCCCAGACTTTGGACATTGAGATTTTTACATAGTTGGATTTCGGTTTTGCTTTGATCTGATTGTACTTGTCCCCTGGAGCTCTTCCCTCTTGGAAGCAAAAAGTATGTAACTTATTTTGGATTTTACAGGAGCCCATGGTTGAAAGACTTTTGATATTTTAAAGAGTTTGAATTTTTAAAGAGTATGGGACTTTTACAAGTTGGGACGTGTTATGATATTGAAATTAATGTGAGATCTTGGGAATGAACAAGAAAGGAAAAGTTATGAATTAATAGTTGTGTGATTTTGGGTCAAGTTGATAAGAGGTCACTTCCCTTGAAGTTATAGACCAAAAGCAGTTAGCTTAACATGAGCCTCTCTTTTTCTGGAAATCTTAGGCATACCCCACTTCAGCACAGTATCATCAGATTCCATCAAGTGAGCTACTGGCCAAGCCTGCTCTGTAAAGAGTATCTGTCAGGTTCAGTAGGCTAAGGGAAAATTACTCCTTGGAGATTTTCAGTCTCTTTTTCCTTGGGCAACATTCTAGAAAGCCCACTCTCTTGGTAAGCCATCATTCATTCATTTAATGAACAAGAATGACAGGCTCAAAAAGAACGACAGGCTCAATCCAGGAAGGGTGCTACATGCTTGTGATCCCAATACTTGAGAGGTGAAGCCTGAATATCAGAAGTTGGAGATCATCCTTGGGTACATAGTGAATTTGAGGTTAGCATGGGATGCATAAGATGTTGCCTAAAATAATAAAAGTAGGGCCGGGGACATTTGGAAGAGATCTTTAGTATTCAGAAAGCCCTGGGTTCCCGTAGCACCATTATGAACTGGGCATTAGGGCAAATATCTATAACGTAAGCACTCTAGAAGCAGAGGAATGAAGATCAAGAGTTCAAGGATAGCTTCAACTGCATACTGAGTTAGAGACCAACCTGGACTAATGAGGCCCTGTCTCAAATTTAATTAAGCCATTAATTAAAATAAATAAAAAGGAAAAAAGATAGAGACAGACCTCAAGCTCCAGGGAAAGGTTCATTGAGCAGATTAATGAATCTGATGACTTCCTACAGTGGCAGGTGATCTGAAGCAATAAAGCAGAGGGCATGACCAGTGGTGACCAGTGGGATGGGACATTTTGGACATCATGGTGGCATAGGTCTATCTCAGAAAGAGTCCTATGAATGCAAATCAGAGAATCAGTCAGCACATGAGACCTGAGGATGGAGTTTTTTAAGCAAAGCAAAGGACCCTTGCATAGAGTCCTATCCCCATGCAAATCCTCTAGAGGCTGTCTCATCTCCATAGGGGGCACGAGGAATCTGACATATTAAATAGTGCTGGGGGGGGAGAACACACATACAAAACCCCTACTTCTTCAAGTTCATTGCCTTGTTCGAGGGCCCAGTAAGCAGCAAAACTTTCTTTTCAGGGCTCTTCTGTCTGCTAGCTGGGGGCGCACTAGGCAGCCTCCAAGAGCAGCTGCCCCACTTGGAGGGTCTCTGTTGAGCAATGTGAATGATGTCAGCATTGAGGGCCCCAGGAGGAGCAACATTTCTGAACCTGCCCTCACCCGTGCTTTTCCTGGTAACTTTTTCAGCCCATTCCTTCCTGTCCCATGCTTTATTTATTTATCCCACATGTTTACTTTCTATAGTCTTTTCCTAAACAGAGCTCTGAGTTTCCAGGTCACCATGTCCCAACAGGGCACATTCTACAGACATGGGTCGCACTGGAAGATAAAACAGGCCATTACTGCCGTGGCTGAACACAGGCTGCCACCCACAGCAGGGTTTCTCATTCAGCCTCCAGCCATGAAAAGTCCACAATCTGTAGGATCAAATCTTCCTTCTATGAAGGTCATGACACAGGCAGGGCAGGTCCTCCCAACCTTTATCCCCAAGATGTCCCTTGCTGACATGTACAACATGAGAGCAGGGTCAAAATGATGCCCACGGACCCCGAGAAATTTGCTTCAGTTTCTTGTTCTGAGAGCATCAGCAATTTCCTCCCACTTAATTCATTCTCTGGGTCTCTCAGAACAGTCTGCTGCTGCCATGGTAACAGGGATCAGCAATGCTGCTCTCTGAGGTGAGTGCTCTCTATGGCCCACTGCCCACAGGTTCTGGGCCCCAGCCCCAGTAGCTCTGCCTGATCCAGGCCAGCAGCCTGGACAAGAGCTGACTGAAGCTTCAGGCAAGATTGATGTCCTTCATTCCTCTACCAGCAAATTAGAAAAGCAAAAAGGCTCTCTAGAAAATCAAACCACAAACCTTTGAACTCAGCTTTGCTAAAGCTAAAACTGATCTTTTATGCTTCTGAAACCGCAAGCAAGAAACTTAGTCTCTCTTCTGGGCTGATTTCTGTAGCCTCTTCCACAGGGGAACTCATTCTTCAGTGTCATGTTGGGGTACTCCAGTACTACAAGGCTGGAATCCACAGGGGTGGCTGCCATGATGCTTCTAAAGATACCGTTAATAAAATGCCAGGGCACATGCATGGCCAAGGGGAAAGCTTTGTCTATGCTCGCTATCTCCTGTTTATTTTCCAGTACAAGTTACTTATTATAACTGCATTCCCTGCACTGAGACCAAGTACCTGATGCACTGATCTGCTAAATTAACCAACAACTGAATTTCCTGAGCTCTTACTGTGTGGGCGTCAGACACTGCTCAACTTTTACATACATATCTCTAATTTTATAACAGGATTTCTGCAATGTACAGGAAAATACTTAATTCCCTCTTACTACCTGTGAGGCCTTATCACAAACATTTGACTCAACCAATTCTCACGACAGCCTTACAGCAGGACCTAAAAAGACATGGACACAGCTGACCCTGGGACCTATGAATGACAACTTACTTATAAAAGGGGTCTTTGCAGATATAGTTACAGGCCTGAAGCTTAATTATCATAATCAACCATATCTTAAGTCCAATAGCAAGTATTTTACAGGATGGAAGAGGGTTATATAAAGATCAAGCCAAAGAACAGAGGGGAGCTTCCAGAAGTGGATGGCCACCTGGAGCCACAACCTACATGAAGCAAGAACATTCTCCCTGGAACCCTTAGAGGGGACATGACCCTCCAGCACCCTCAGTTTAAAGAGTACATCTACTGTGTTGACTACAACTGTGTACTGATACGAATCCTATCTGCGTTCCCCCAGGAAATTGGACCCTAAAGGTGAAGTGACTGCCCCAGCGTACACAGACAGGGAGGCTGCAGATGGGAATGTGAACCCAGTACTTGCTCTTAACTACTACATTCACTTCCGGAAATATACTTATTGAAAACCTTAGCTGCGTGTGATGTGACTATAAACAGGAGTTTCAGCTTCACATGAAACTTGTGAGGGATCTGGTATTCCTAGGGGGTGAAGACTTTATCTAAGGTTTCACAGTTGACGGAGCTAGGATTTGAGCTCAGAGGTCTGCGTTCAGAGACTGTTTTCAACTCACTAAAGCAAATAGAAGCCGAGGACCTTATAAATCCTAAACAAACAAACAAAAAAAAACCCACCCCCACACACAAAACAAAAAACAACAAAAGAGAAAGTGTAGTGGACACCAGCTATACCCTCCTGTCCTGTGCCCCATCTTGCAATGGTATAAGGGACAGTGCATGAGGGGGCTCCAATTGGCCTACCATGAGGCAGAGTCCCTCCTCTACCCCTGCTCTGAGGGTGTCCCCACATGTGGGAACAGCACCAGTGAATGGGTGGGGATTGATACCACCCTTCCCGGCAGAGAGCAGGCTCAGACATTTGACCTAACCCTGCCAGTAGTGGGGGCAGGTCTGCTCCTGAGTTTGTCCAAAAATAATCTGTATGCCACCTGGAAAACAAAATGACTTATTAAATGAAAGCAGACGTCACTTTCTAGCTCCAAGGGCTAAATTTTTGAGTGGTGTATCTGTATTTTCAATGAAGCAGAGATGTTGGGTCCTGGAACTTCCGACACCTAAAGACAAACACATTTAAGAGGGTGAAGGTGCCAGAAAGAACCAGAAGTGTGTGTTTTTGATTTATTTTGCTTCCTTGAAGAGAAAAAAAAATAGTTACATGAGAAAAGGAAAAAGAAAAGGGGGTGGGAGGGTAGCTTAACCTGGACGAATACATAATTTCCTTTTTTGAATTGAATTTTAACTAGGTCAGTGGCAAAGGCAAAGGGCACAGAACGGGTACAGGTAAAAGAAAGGGGGAGGACAGAACACGAGAGACAAAAAGGAGAAAGAAGAGTGTACAGTGACAAGGGCCTACGACTTGAGACGGGGAAATGGCAGTGAGGAGGTAAAAGTCTCCACAAGCAGGCAGAGGACTCACCGAAGTACAGATAGCGTTTGTCTGTGTGCATTTTCCAAATGACCTCCACCTGGGTTCTGGCACCCCGCCCTGTGGCCTCTGCTCAGGAGACCGGCTCTGCCAGTCTCCTGAAGGGGCAGGAGGCTATCAGTTTACAAGACAGGAAGCAGAGGAAGGGGAAAGAAAGCAGACAAATTACTAAATGAGGAAGCCAATTACCCAGGGCACTATACTTCAAGCTGTCAGCAGGCCACCTGAGGACATCGACGATCAGAGACTACTAGGCTCTGTTGCCATCTGGACTGTCCAATGAGACAGCCTAGCAGATATGCCCTGGCACACTTGCGTCAGCTTGCTAGCATTGCTAGCATCCCGAGCAGCATCTTCCCACACAGAGGCCAACATCACAGCACCATTGGGTTCCAACAGCAGAGGCACCCTCCAAAAAGAGGTACCCAGGAGCCACTTGGACTACTGTTTTGAACAACTACAGGCTGATCTGCAGCCTTCTCCGACTTCTCTAACAGCTTGAAATGTCAAAGGCCAGGAACAACAGACTTTTGGGCACATCACAAAGCTGAGGAGGGTACAGACTCCATAGAGGACTTTCTCTGACTGCCAAGGACTAGTGCATGGAAGTGTTCATGCTCAGAATCTTTTTATATATATATATATATATATATACATTTCTTTTATTTTATATATTTCATTTTTACTTTATTTTTGATCATTTAATTAATTAATTATGCCTGAGCATATCTATATACAGGAACCACAGGAAGTCAGAAGAGGGTATTGGATCCCCTGGAATTGGAGTTACAGGAGTTACAGATGGTTAGGAGACACCACGTGGGCGCTGAGACCAAACCTGGGCCTTGTGCAAGAGCAGTAAGTGCCCCTAACCACTGGGTCACCTCTCCATACACTTTGTATCTTATAAACAGAGCATGTTTCACTTCCAGTAAGACTCTAACAGTCACTGAGGCAGAAGAAAGTCAATGCCACCTAGTCTAGCCACACCAGCCAACAGGACACAGCCATACAACAGCAGCTTGACATGCCAGGATAGGGTGGAGGAAGCCAAAGGTAGACAGGATGAAGGTCAGGCAAAGGTTCCTGGTAGCCAATGGCAGATCCCACTTTGGCGGAAGTATCAATTAGAGCAAAGAGTCAAAAAGAAGGCACCAGATAGTGATAGGCTTATGTAATACCCCATCTTGAATAAGCAGCCAAAGCATCACCAGCAGAAGAGACCCTGAGAAATTCACACTTAGGACATGCCCTACTTCCCTGTTCTCTGGGAGACGTCATTCACTGTACTTGGCAAAGAATCTCGAGAAAAGGAAACTGTCAGATGTGCAGTGACAACATTGCCCAGGGATAAAACGTTGCCCGTCAGTGGGTACCACAAGTGCCCCTGAAGGTGGGATGGGTCTGTCCTGTCCGCTCCTAGCCAGCATTCTCCCCAGTTCTAAAATTTACACTCCTGCCACTTTAGAAGGCTTATGTAGAGACACACATCCCCTTCTTGCTCTGCAAAGTAGCTGCTGAGGCAAGATCACAATTAACTTCATTTCTCAGGGTGACACCCAGGCCATCTGAAGCAGTCACCAGGGTAACAGGAGTGTGTGAGGGTTGCCAGCTGCCCAACAGAGGCTTTAGGAATCAACTTTCTAAAAGCAGTTTTGGTGGGGACTCTCACACCCTCCAAAGTTTGAAAGCTACTATTCAACTACGTCAACAACAGAATCTTCCCTCCTTGCCTTCCCAGCTCCATCTGCCATAATCTTCAGAGGCGGCACTGTGTTTGATAGCAAAGGTGTGGTCAGCACTGGATCTTAGTTTAGGCATGTTTTGTTTCTTTGAAGTGGACTGTTGGATTCTCATCATGTTGCCAGACTGGCCTGACCTCAAGTGAGCCTCCTGGCTCATCCTCCCAAGGAGGTGGGACTAGAAGTGTGTGCCACTGTACCTCGCTTCATTTAAAGAGAATTCTTTACTTTGTGATTCTAACAAAGTTCACATTTGATGAGGTATAGAAAGGTATAGTTCAGTTGGTTAGAGAACTTGCTGTAGAAGCATGACATCTTGAGTTCAAATCCCTAGTGTTTATGTAATAATGCGTGCATGTTAACACAGAACTATGGAGTATGGAGGAGGGGCAGTGGAGACAAGATCTCTGAGTTCAGGGACAGGCAAGGAAATAAGGCAAAAAGTGACAGGTCAGGACAGCTGACACCCTGTAGCCTCTTTCGTGCATGTGTGCAAATGTGCACATTTACCCACAATGTGTGCATGCACTACAGACACACAGACATAGATATGCACACGTACACACAGAGTTCACACATGAGACTAGACAAATGGTTTAATCTATAAAATTCTTCCCATGAAAGCTTAAGAACCTGAAATCAGACCCCCAGTACATGAGTCTGTGTGCAAGCTCTCCAGGGACTTCCTGGCATGACATGTAGATCAACAATCATAAACAAGACTGTCACTCTCCTAGGGCGAGGAACTGTGTGAGCATGACATGTTTATTAAATTCCTCCATCGTTCTTTGCTTCATATAACACCCTTATTAAGTATGGTGGTCTGGATGGGAACAGCCCCATAAGCTCATATTCTTGAATACTTGGTCCCTAGTTGGTAGGGCTTTTGGAAGGATTAGGACAGGTACCACTGGGGTAGGCTTTGAGGTTTCAAAAGCTCATGCCATTCCTAGTCTCCCCCCACCCTCTACCTACCTACTTATGGATAAGATGTAAGCTCTCAGCTAATGTTTCATCTCCATTGCCCACCTGCCATGCTCGTCACCATGATGGTCATGGACTGTAACCCTCTGGACTGTGAGCAAGTCCCCAGTAAGCTCTTTCTACAATAATATAAGTGGCCTTGGTCATCTGTCTCTGCACAGCAACAGGAAAATAACTATGACACTGAGTTATGTGATCCAGGACATCTTTGCTCAGTGTGAGCAACTGGTCAGTTTGAATCTGTGCCAAGGGTGCAAGAACCTGACTGTTGTGGATTCACTGCTGGAAAGACAGAACTGCCATTTGGGCTAGTGGCTTCTCTTACCTGGGCAGTGATTCCTCTTGAGCCTGCCGTGATTCACTCAGAAGGGACAGGATGACTGGGGTACGACTGTGGGACAGTCTGTTCGCTGTCTCTTTACATTATACCAACATGGCCCATTAGGAGAACATACAGTAGTTCTGGAATTGCCAACCCCAATATCTCACTTCAGGCAATGCGGACTCAAAGATCGACTGTGCTTTTGCATAGGTCATTGGCCGAGGGGCAATTTCTTTCTCTTATTCCAAATGTGTCCCAGTTGTTTCCCACTTTCCCATGGCACCCTAGGAAGCTTCTATCTACCTGCTCTTCTTTAGCTCTTAATGACTTCTAGACTCCCTCGCCGTTCTTTCCTAGTAACTTGTGTTCCACTACATAGACCTTCATGACTCCTCCCCACAGATTTCAGAAATCAAAAGTTTTTTAGACTTCCTGTTCAAGCTTCTCACATATTTTGGCTCTGCAGCTAAATGTGGGGAATAACTGGAATCGAATCACACTGACCCTAGAACATTCTCCTGAGGAATTCTAGTTTCTCCCTAGACAACAACAACAAGGCAAACACAATGGCACAACCACAATGCAGTTCCTACTCAGTGGACCCAACTTAACTAAGAATGGAATGGCCAGGAGGAAATCCTGTCTGATAGCTATGAAGAAGCTCAACTGTGTGTTCAGAAACAATTGACTTCCTAGAGGGCAGAAGGCTGTGTGCAGCATCAGTTGTGTTGTATGGCAAGCCAGATGTGGGAAAGAATACTGACCATACAGACAGAAGCTGTTGTATCTTTCATCATGAGTATGGGGAAAGCTTCCAGTCATACTGGCTTCCCCTCCTCCTACTGGTTTTCATCTGTGCCCTAAGTCTGTCCCACTAATATCTCCAGACCCTTCCCTATAGATTAGGACTTCAGACCATGCAAAATGACTATCACTGGGTGTGGTTCGCAGGTACATCTATCCAGCACTTGGGAGGCTGAGGCATTAGAAACTGGCAGGGCCTTGAGGACAGCCTGGACTACAGAATGAAACTGCCTCAGAAAAAGAGAGCTTCCCTCTCTGGCGGGCAAAGCGGCTCAGGGGGTAAAAACCTTGCCATTGCAAGCATAAGGGACTGAATTTGGATTCCAAGCACCCACAAATCTGAACAAGGTGGTTCATTTCTGTAATCCCAGGACTCTAAAGGCTAAGCCCTGATGATGAAGACTCCAAGGTCAGCCTCGGCTATGTACAGGCTCTCCTTACATTTTTATTTCAAGATATAAAGTCACTAACTTGCTCAGGCTGGCCTTGAACTCACAATCCTCCTGCCTCCGTCTCACAAATACCTGGAATTACAGGCCTGAGCCACACAATCCTCTTTTGTCCCTACTTTGGCCCTCTCTGTTAAGCAAAGGGAAAAAAGAGCCAGTGAGATGGCATGGTTCAGTAGGTAAAGGTTCCTTCCACAAGGCGGAAGAGGAGGATCAACTAACTCCTCAAAGTTGTTCTCTGACCTCCACAAGTGAGCTGTGCTGTATATGCCCTCTACACACACACACACACACACACACACACACACACAAAATAGATACAAATATATAAATGCTTTTTTTTTAAGGAAAGGAAACAGAAATAAAGGAGATGGGGAGGAGAGAAAGAACAAATAAACAACAAGAGCCACCAAAAATTTCAAAATTACTCTGATAACTAGCATAATTCTCTGGGTTTTCAAATACTTACACCAAGGCAGAAGCTGAAAAAGGAAAGAGAGAGAAGAAATGGCTCATGCTGTGGACCACAGCAGGTTGGCTTGAAACCTCCTAACAATTAACATGGGCTCCCAATATCATCAGTACTGGGACCAGGGTAGGCTGGACGGCAGAAATGCCTTTGCGGGGAGACATTTTCAACTTCTCTCTGTTCTCTTAATTTATAGAATGTAATTTCTTAGAATAGCCCCAACAGCTGATACCAACAGGAAGAAAACCCTCCAAAGACCCTCAGGCTAAGTCAGAGATTTAACTGTCACTATTTTTAACTGCCTCAGCTGGTCACTTCTGTCACTTGTCATGAACAGCAGGCTCTCTCACTTCAGTTTGAGACTAATGAATGGGCCGGACTCTTAGGTCTGTTCTATTGAAACAGAAAACCCAGGGAGCTCCCATATGAATACAAAGTGCGGCTTCTCAGGCATAAGCAATGGGTGGGGCGGGGGCTCTGTTTGTAAGAGATAGGGCCAGATTTCAAGTTGACATCTTTAACTCTGGAGCCTGGCCCTTTAACCAGCAGAGGGAGGGGGGGGCCTTAGCCCTATTTATCAAAGATGACCTGAAGGAGGACAAAGAAAAGCAAGGGAAGATGTGGAAATCTGACTTCCATAGAAAACTAAGACAAGACAGACAAGCTTAATGGTATGGAGATGTACATAAAGTTCAAATAAGAATGGGAACAGGTAGCTGGGCGTGGTGGCACTTGTCTTTAATCTCAGCACTCAGGAGGCAGAAACAGGTGGATCTCTGTAGGCTTGAGGACCGTCTGGTCTACAGAGTGAGTTCCAGGACAGCCAGAGCCACAGAAAGACCCAGTCTTTTTTTTTTTTGGTTTTTCGAGACAGGGTTTCTCTGTGTGTAGCCCTGGCTGTCCTGGACTCGCTTTGTAGACCAGGCTGGCCTCTAACTCACAGAGATCCGCCTGACTTTGCCTCCCAAGTGCTGGGATTAAAGGCGTGCGCCACTACTACGCCCGGCTTGACTCAGTCTTTTTTTTTTTTTTTTTTTTTGGTTTTTTTGAGACAGGGTTTCTCTGTGTAACAGCCCTGGCTGTCCTGGACTCACTTTGTAAATCAGGCTGGCCTTGAACTCACAGAGACCCACCTGCCTCTACCTCCCCTCCCGAGTGCTGGGATTAAAAGCGTGCGCCACCACGCCCAGATAAGACCCAGTCTTAAGAAAAAAAGAAAGAGGGCTGGAGAGATGGCTCAGAGGTTAAGAGCACTGGCTGTTCTTCCAAAGGTCCTGAGTTCAATTCCCAGCAACCACATGGTGGCTCACAACCATCTACATTGAGATCTGCTGCCCGGGCATATATGTAGAGCAAATACTGTATACATAATAAATAAATAAATTTAAAAAAAAAGAAAGAAGGAAGGAAGGAAAGGAAGGGAGACTATAAACAGTGTGGCTAGAAGTGATCATAGGAGAATTGTCACCGACAGTAGAATAGCTGAACCTGTCTCTCCTCATCTTTCTTAAGAATTCCATTGCCAGTGGCCTCTTGGCCTTCAGTGCCAAGCTCACTGTATCAGGGCACCATATACCCATTTACTATCCACAGAGAGGTTGAAATGGAACTAGAAACTTGGGCACCATATGATTTACTGCTTTATCATTGGGCAGCACAGAGGCTATGAGAGTTGTTTGGAGGACTATATGGGAAATGGCATGCTCTGGGTTGACCAGAGATCAGCAAAGAGACTTTCTAAATCTGAAAACAGAACCACAGTCCTTATTCAATGGAGTGAGAGTGAGTTGGATCTCACTGATGACAGCTCCTGCTGGACTGGAAAACCAAACCCACATCATGCAAAGGAGTCAAATGTCTTCTGAAACATTTCCCAGAGTACACAGAGTAACCACAGACAAATAGAAGCAGGTTTTCAGGACAGGATACTATCTTATTCTGTTTGTGCTGCTGCAACAAAACACCACAGATGGGTTCATTTATAAACAACAGAAATTTGTTCCTCATAGTTCTGGGGGCAGAAAGTCCACGATAAAGGTGCCAGAAGGTTTGGTGTCTGGCAAGAGCTGCTCTCTGTTTCCACCGTGATGTCCTGCTGCTAAAAGGAGGAAGGGTAGGCTACATCCTCATTAGGCAAGAGGGATGGAGGGGGTGACACATTCGTTTAAGCCCTCTCATCTCCTAAAGGCCCTCAAACACTGCTGCCCAGAGGAGTTAATTTCAACATCTTTATTGAAGGGAACACGTTCAGGACACACACACACATGCTCTCACTGCCCCTGCCATACACAAACGCACATAAGCACACACCAGCCTCAGAGATTCTGGCCTGCTAAGGCAGACAGTCTTCCATGGCCTGTCTCAGAACACTGTGCTCCCAACCACTCAAATGTATGAGAAAAGACACAAGCTCCCTCACCTCTGTGCCATCAGCGAACACTACCAGGGGTCAGTCATTTTCCTTAAAAGACCCCAGCCTTGAAGTAGCTATTCTTTTTCTTATAAGTTATCTATTTTGTTCCTTCCTTGTACAATTGCCAAAGTATAAGACCATTGTACTAGGGAGGGCCAAGCATCTCAGGATGCCAGCCTGGCTCCAGATGGGTAATTAATGAAATTAAAGTCACATGCTTCCCAAGGAGGCACATAGAGGGGCATTCTTCATTGCACTGGGCACAGCCTACACGTTCATCATATAGAAGTGGTTTAGCAAGTGGTGGACCAGTAAACCCAAAAGTACTGCACAGCAGTTAGAGAGAATCAGGTACATTTGGACAGAATAACATAGAGAGGTCTCCAGGTCACTTTGCTGAGTGACTAAAACAACTGGCAGAATAAAACCATGCCATTTACATATATCATCATTCCTCACCGATAAACAAAATGATGTTTTATGTGTCTAAATGTTCTTGGACCTCAAATCTTGGTCAGGTGACACATCAGACAAAAGAGCTAAGATTTGAGTAAGAACAGAAGTGATTCAGTCTTGCTTGAAATTTTCTCATACTGCTTATAAGAGAAATGTATGTGGCTGGCAAGCGTGCTCAGTGGGCAAAAGTACCCATGTATGGCTGAGGACCAGAGTTCTAGTCCCCAATACCTATGATTAAAAAAAAAAAAAAAAAAAAAGGCTACACATGCTTGTAAACCAGCATTCACAGTGGAAACAGGCAAACCCTGGGATTTTGCTGGCCAACCAGCCTAGTCAAATCAGTGAGCTTCCCACTGCCTGGGAGATCCTGTCTTAAGGCAATAGAATAGACAGTAACAGACCAAGAAACCTACTATCTTCTGCTACCTTCCCCTGGCTTCTGTAAGCACATGGACATGTACACAGTCACATGCAGGCAAAGCACATACACACAAATGTATGCAAATATATTTCAATAATTAGAATAATTTCAAGGTGTTAAAATGTTTAAAGAAATAGGGCTAGTGGTTTTTCTTTGCAGTGGGTTGCTCCTCCCCAGCATACACAACAGAACAACAAAAATCTCACTAGCCTCAGGAAGTCTCAACTCCTCTACTAACAAAAGTTCTCTGTTCATCACATTCATCCATTAACAAATATTTCCCAAGGGCCTACTGTGCGCCAGTCCTGTTCTACAAACTCTGGACTGAACTACCTCGTAGTTTCTTTGTTCACCAAGCCTCCTCACAGCGCATCTTATAACCCCATATTTTCTTCTACCCCAGACCTTTAAACTCACAGACTCAGGTTTCTACACTTGTGGGGACCCAGCCCTCTCAGGATGTCATCCTTCCAGACACTGCTTTCTTCAGCTACCAAAGCTTTGAGTCTCTGAATCACTTCCCTTATGTCATTCCTGGTCTCATAGGAACACCTCAAGGACACAAGGGCTGGAAATGGGGAGGAGCATTTCCTACGATCCTCACCAGGGCTCCACTGTAGAAAAATAGATAGTAAAATGTGAAAAATGCCCCCATGCCTCTCAGGCACGGAAATGGGATTAGGATGCTGAGTCAGAGCTGCCAACTGCTCCCACCTAGCCCCATCCCACCCCAGCCCCGACCCTTGAGTTCTGCTCTGGCTACAGGTGGGGAGGTTGTTATAGTCTGGTTCTTGTCTCTGCTTTACATCATCCTCTTTGCCCAGGTTCAGATTCACACTGATTTTTCAAAAAGGTTTATGGACCTTATACTAAATGTTCAGTTTCTTTCTCTTTTCTTTCTTTCTTTCTTTCCTTTTCTCTTTCTTTCTTTCTTGTTATTTTTCTTTTTAAACAAGGCCTCATGTAGCCTAAGTCAGCCTTGATGTAGCTAAGGATGTCTTTGAACTTTTCATCCTCCCAAGTGCTAGGATTACAGGCATGAGCCACTGGGGCTATTTTATGTTTACGTGGTACTGGGGACTGAAGCTGGGCCTTGTAAATGCTAGAGAAGTACTATACCAACTAATCTGCACCCCCAGTTCCTGAAAGCCAAGTTTCTATTAACTTCTTGCTCCAGTTATCTCCCAAAACTAAAAAAAAATATTAAAAAGCAAAAGCAAAACCCCAAACTGCCAAGTGGTGGCTTGTTTGGCAAACTGCTATTTCCTCCCAGGGAGAGGGAGAGGAGCAGGAAAGGGTTAAATATTAACGCACTTCCCTGGAAGACCTTTTCTTGCTTGTTAATGGAGCCCAAAGCCAAACCTTGGCAGGGATCAAACATTAGCTCACAACAGGTGTAGGCTTCATGCTGGCTGCCGCTGCATTTCTAGCAAAAAAGTTGGGGGACATGGGGACTACTCCATGACACAGCAGGCCGGAATGGATTGCTTTGCAGAGAGCTCTTCCGGCTGAAATAATTCTCTGTAACAACTTCCTTGACGCACTGTCAGTCAGATGGCCCTCTTCCAAGGTGATGGCCGAGGCCTGGGGACACAATAGACATCATCTGGGGTCTTCCGGAGATGTGGTCCCCAGATGGACCCTTGCATTCTTTTTGCACTCATCAAGCCAACAGTCTATGAACCTGGGCCCTGTGACTGTCAACAGGCTATGAACCTGGCCCCCTTAGGAGACTGGCGCCCCTGCAGGCTCTAGTTGTGTCCTCACCAGAATATTGTTTACTTTGCCTGCAGGATTGGATCGCAAACTGTCTTTGGGAGGCAGCCAGACAAAATAAATGACTGAAGTACTCTAAGTGACAACCCGAGCACACCTGCCTGTCCAGAGAGAGGCCACTCGTGATTCCTGATTCATGGTTTCAACGTCAGGATATCCTAGAACAGAGTTTCTTTGCAGATCTCTTCTAGTTGGAATAATTCCATAAACAATGTCCTGAGGAGCTGTCAGGATGGTTTGTGTGCCGGGTTCAATTCTATCCCCCAGGAACCTGAGAATACAACCTACTGGGGGAAAAAGAGTCACTACAGATGTAATAAATTAAACCAAGATGAGGTCATCCTAGTCTGGGGTGGGCACTAATCCAGTGACTAGGGGACAGGCAGGAGATAAAACACAAAACACACAGAGAGGAAAAGGCCACATGAAGACAGAGGTGGCAACTGGAGTTTTATTATCTACAAGCCAAGGAGTGCCAAGGACTGTCAGAAGCTGGGAGGAACAAAATCTTTCGTTAATGAGAACAAAAAGAAGACATGCTTAGGAGCTTTGTAGGACAAGATCCTTCATTGGTATAGTCAAAAGCAGCCTGAATCTACGTGGGACACTTTCAAATCACTGTAGCCAGAAGGATATTTTGAAAATTCAAATCCAATAATGATGCCACTCATTGCCCTACACTCCCTTACAGATGCCCTACTATTCTTGTAATAAAGACATGAACAGAGGACACTGGGCCCTCTAGACTCTGGCTCCTGGTTCTAGGCCTTACTCATACTGAATTCCTCTAGAGCTTCCTGTGTTCTCTTCACCTTCAGAACATTTCTATATACTGGTCTCTGGTCCTCAAATATTTACACTTCTTTCCCCACAACACATATGCATGCATGTGTGCATGTGAATGTGCACACACATTTCCTCAAAAACACTTGTCCTGACTCCTCATGAAAAGTAAATTCTCGCCGGGCGGTGGTGGCGCACGCCTTTAATCCCAGCACTTGGGAGGCAGAGGCAGGCGGATCTTTGTGAGTTCGAGGCCAGCCTGGTCTACAAAGCGAGTCCAGGACAGCCAGAGATATTCAGAGAAACCCTGTCTCGAAAAACCAAAAAAAAAAAAAAAAAAAAGAAAAGTAAATTCTCTTTTACATATTTTCATGGTACCATCTCCATTTGAAACTGAGCACCCCCTACCTAAAATGAGTGATCATTTGATTCATCCTCTTTGGACTGGAGGTGCCATCCCTCATGCTCTGCACGGTGCCCACCATACAATCAGGACCCACAGAAGGCAAGAGGCAATATGGTATTGCCCTTCCTTGTAAGCCTGCAATGTTCTCAGCAGCCTTTGCTCTAAGTCATTGGTTTGTATTTTTCTCATGATGCCATTTCACTTCCTGCCCTGTTTTCTGATGCCCACATCTGTTAAGTCCTCCACAAGGTAGGCAGGAACCATAGAGCTCACCTCTGCATTTTCCAGCTGATTGTTCGGGACCTTTTCATACTTGATAAGCATCTATTGGGGCCTTAAAGACATACTAAGTTCTTCTTAAAAATGGTAAAGAGATTTATTCATTGTAGAGACAGAACATGGCACATCAGAGAAGGAGCCTGGAAGCATGGTTGAGTTCAGTTTGTGCCAGGCACGAGTCAGGGGCAGGCAACTTTGTAGAAGAGGGCTACCTTTCTACAATAATAGTCCTTTGGTTTCATAAGCCTTCGCTACAAATGCCATATTCCCATCACATGGATTCCCGTTTCTGCCTAAAAACCTTCCTCAGATGAGTCTAAATTCAAAATTCTCCCAGTTGTTCTCAGACAGGGACAATTCCCCAGCTTGCCCTCCCAAGATTTTTGGCAGTGTTCGGGGGACAGTTTTCACTATTTGTACCTGAGATTTGGTGGCAGGTATGGACTGCTACTGGCGTGTAATAACTAGACCAAGGATGCTGAGGAATGTCCTACAATGCACTGAAGGCACAGCCACCTCTTCCCCCAGCGATCGATTATCCAACTCACAGAAATGGCACCACTAAGACACAGAATACCATGTCACTCACCAAGCCGAGGACCTGCCCTCCCATGCATAGATGATACGCCATGGGCTTCAGTCAATGTCATCCCCAGAGCATTCCAGTTTGCTCTTCTTTCCAAAGAAGAGCCTTTAACCATAATTAGTATGCTTTTAAAAACTCAGTAGACCACAGAACAGTTTGCTCTGATTCCAATGATCTCTTCTGTCTAGGCCCTGAAATTCCCTGTCCTGACCATTGTCCTTAAGAAGGAATTGCACTGGCCTCCAGGAACTCCCAACAACCCAAAGAACGCAGGAAACGTGTGGTTAATCACTTCAATCTGCTTCAACAGCAACTCTCTGAGGCCCGTTTATTGTTCCACCATTTGGTTTCCCCAGAGTTATCCAAGACCAAAGTCTTTCATTTATTTGTAGAGTAGAAGGTATATTTTTACTCTCACGTCCCTTCCAAGTCCCTGAATTAAATTAGTGTGAACTTTCCAGAATAAATTCACCTTTGAGCAGAAATGAAACACGGAAAGTTCCAGTCCAAAGGACACCTTATTGGAAAGTCAGAAGGATGCCTGCTTCTCCTAACGGCAGTACTAGCAGTCGCAAAGCATAGAGCATTTGCTAATACAAAAGAGCCTCTTAGAGGGGAGAATGTTGGCAATGTTGGACTGGTTCTCATATCCTTCTTCTGTAGACTGTACACACACAGAGAGAGACACACACAGAGACATACACAAATTAAAAGGAAGAGAGTGGAAAAAGCAACCCATGTGGATCTAATCTGTGCCATGTTGCTGTCTAAGACACAAGGGAAGAATGTTTATCAGAATGGGTATGAGGATCAGCTAATAACGCAAGGAAGACCTTGGAGTCTTTTGCTCCACAGCATTCTTGATGGACCATGACTGTGGTCTAGTGGCATGTGTCACCAATTCAAACTTCCACTTGTTTTGTGGATGACCTCCTTGGGTTTTCCTACAGAGAACTGCTCAGAACTGGCTTGGCAATTTGTACTGTGAGAAGGGAGGGCATTTGGAGTATGTTTCCTCCCTTAATACTCAACACAGAAAAATATTTTCCAATCACCTCCATCCCCTGTGACATTTCAAATCTGGACAATTTTGAGACACATGCCTTTTTCACAAAAATCCATCCATCGTTGGAACTGTGTTTTGCCTAAATACACCTTAAATTCTGTCAACTAAGGCAGTATTAAAACTAGTGTGGGCTGGGTTTATCTGTTATACATGGGCCTTGCTCAGGTATGTGCCAGAGCCTGGGTTCCTTTCCCAGTACACCTGGGTGGAACAAAATACATTTAAAAAACTATTGCAGTTAGGGCATGGTGTTGCTCAGGAGACAGAGGCAGGCAGATCTCTATGAGTTTGAGGCCAGTCTGGTCTACAGAGAGAGTCAGAGCTGTACAAAGAAACCCTGTCTTGAAAAACAAAAAACAAAAACAAAAAAAAAAAACTATCGCAGCACCAAAAAAAAAAAAGAAAGAAAGAAAGAAAGGAAAAGAAAAAGAAAATGCATACAGAACACTTCATCAAGTAATAAACATTGCTCCCTGATTCAAGTGTGGTAAGTTCATACCTGTTATTCCAGTACTTGAGAGACTGAGGCAGGGCACTACTGAGAACTATCCTGAGTCTTCAGGGCTGTCTGAAAACAGCACAAAATAGATGGGCATGATGATGCCTGCCTCTAACCTCAGCACCTGGAAGGCAGAGATGAGAGGATTCCCACAAATTTGAGGCCAGTTTATAAACAGAGCAAGTTCTAAGCCGGGGTTACAAGGTGAGATCCTGTCTCAAACAAGGGAACACCCTGCTAGAACATGAACTTTCCTCTAAACTGTAATTTTCTTTTTTTTTTTTTGGTTTTTCGAGACAGGGTTTCTCTGTGTAGCCCTGGCTGTCCTGGACTCAATTTGTAGACCAGGCTGGCCTCGAACTCGCAAAGATCCGCCTGCCTCTGCCTCCCAAGTGCTGGGATTAAAGGCGTGCGCCACCACTGCCCGGCTTAAACTGTAATTTTCAAAGGTTTTGGCATCAGAAGGCTGCTTTTCTCCTGAACATGAAAAGTAGAGATGGGAACTGCTCCAGTATCACCCCGGGTCCCAGAAACCAGCATATTCTCTTCCATTCTACCCAGTTCCCAAGATCCTTCTATGTCTCCCGGGAGTATCTGGAAAAACTGGTTTCAGAATGAATCCGTTCATCTCTCGATGGACATGGCATCTTTGTGACTGTGTCATCACTGAGCCTGATCATGTAAGTACTCCTATACTAACTGTAATAACTCACAAAATAATAATTACCAGGGTCAAATGTGGGGGTTGATTTTTGCTTCGACTTTCTTGGTTCTCCGTGTCATTAGCTCTCTAAAAGAAAGTTTTACATACAAACATCATACAAACATACATACCGACATAATCTTTTTTTTTTTTTTTTCGAGACAAGGTGTAGCCCTGCCTGTCCTGGACTCACTTTGTAGACCAGGCTGGCCTCAAACTCACAAAGATCCACCTGCCTCAGCCTCCCAAGTACTGGGATTAAAGACGTGCACCACCACTGCCCGCCCATACACGATCTTTTAAAAAATACTCCACCTTCCATTTTCACTTGAATTTGATTAAGGAACAATACATGAGTGTGGAACTGATCTGACTAATGCACACTATGGTACTACATAAATGGCCTCGTGCATCCCCTACCGTTTTTATCTATGTCCTCTCTAAGAATGAGAGAAGCAGGCCTGTGATGATTGTCACCCGTTGAGGTTCCAGGCTCGGCACTTGCTGAGAATAGCTGGTCAGAGATCCTATCTCCCACCATGTCCCTAGACATGTAGTTACCAGCTCACATTAAAGAAACCCACAGGAAATTCTGCCGAGGGCAAGACTCCGGCTAATAAAACCCCAACATCGTAACCTAAAGGCTATAAGTACTTTGGGCAATTTAAACTTGTTACTAAAAGCATTTAGTTACATTTACAGTGTTTCATTTAATTTATACTTGCGATGGGAAGGTATCTTTAAACAGGCTTTTCCATCAGAGAACGGTCTCCTGAATCATGTGATCACCAAAGCAATGACCACCAACTCTAATCTGTTACTCTGACAATGATGTTACAGGACTCATTTGATACCAAGGCTTCTGGAAGCTTGTATTCCCTAAAATATCCTTAGCATTCTCCTTTTAAAAAGCACAAAGGCAACTGAGGCAGTCAAAAAATGTGGCTTTTTCCTGGCCGGCACTGACAAATAATATTCCAGAGGCCATCCGTTTTATCTCCCAGTCCACATTTCCAACAGGCCAAATACAGAAAGCACATTTGGATTGGCACATGGGTTTAACTATTTTACTTTAGAGAAAGAAAAATTGAGCAATCTTGGAAGAACTCCATATTCTTCTTTGAGAAAAAAAATGGTTTAAAGTTCCTCTTGAAAATGAGTTAGGACTTTCAGCAGGAAGGAGGGTTTGGAACAGCTGTCCCCAAGTGAGTTGAGAGAATGTTAATCACTGTCCCTTCTCTCCTTTACTTAGAAGCTAGCTCACATCCCAGGCCCCAGCAAAAGGAAACTGCACACACTTGACTTTTAAGATAATAGTAACCTATCAGCCAGATCCCAAACACACTCCAGCCCAGAAACTTACCCAAGACATCAAGAACCCAGAGAGTCATCAATGGGCTGACTAGACATTTGAGAAAGTCATTTAGTTTTTGACAAGTCTCCCCAAGAAAAGAACAACTTAACAAAATGAAATTTCCATATACACAGGCATCTGTAACTTTAGCCAGGTGTGGCCTTTGGCAGAGCAGAGATATGCATACCGTGCTGGGATGGATATAAATGAGATAGTGACTTCTGAATGTTGTCAAATAAAAAAGCAAGATATGGACAAACAAGCAATTTGTATATCTATTTTAATAAGAAAACAATGATTCCCTGTGATGGCTATTCTTGGTAGTCAACCTGACTACATCTGGAATTAACTAAAACCCAAGCAGACTGGATACTTATTGAGGGATTTTTTTTCCTCTCTCTTACTTAAATCATTTGAAGTGGGAAGACCCACTTTTTTTTTTTTTTTTGTTTTTTTCGAGACAGGGTTTCTCTGTGTAGCCCTGGCTGTCCTGGACTCAATTTGTAGACCAGGCTGGCCTCGAACTCACAAAGATCCGCCTGCCTCTGCCTCCCAAGTGCTGGGATTAAAGGCGTGCACCACCACTGCCCGGCTGGGAAGACCCACTTTTAAATCCTGATCTTTTGAGGTGGGAAGATCCACCTTCAATCTGGACCACACCTTCTGCTGGCAGCCTATATAAAGGACGTCGAAGAAGGAAGCTTGTTCTTTGCCTAATTGCACATTCTCTCTCTCTGTCTATCTGTCTGTCTGTCTGTCTGTCTGTCTATCTATCTGTCTATCTACCTATCTCTTTTTCTCCCTGTCAAGTCCATTCATTCACTGACATCAGAGCCTACTTCTTCAGGATTCCATCCTATGCCTAAAGACCAGCTGAGACACTGAGACTCGTGGACTAGGCAAATACTGGATTTCTGAACCTTCTGTTGGTAGACAGCCATTGTTGGGTAGCTGGACAACAGCCTGTAAGCCATTCTAATAAATCCCTTTTCTAAATATATATAGATTCATTCTGTCAGTTCTATTCCCCTAGAAAACTGTGACTAATACAGATTTTGGTACCAGAAGTGGTTCTATAGCAACAGAAGTATAAAGATGAACTTTTTTCAAAGTATCTGGAATAGGCTTTCCACTTTGCCAACACCTCCACTTACTGAAGACTCTCCAGTTATTAAAGCCTCTCCTGGAATCTCGGAAAGTACTGAAAGTCTGTGCGTGGTGTAAACTATTTTATGAACAAAAGGAGACAAATACATTTGACTACACCGATTCACTAATTGTGAGAGACAATGGATTGGTGACTCTGCTATAAAACTTTTGATAATTTGTAATAATAATAATAATAATGCTGGTCAGTTGTTCCTAGCACCTCTAGATAAGTTAACAACCTTCAGGGACAACCCTGAAGGACACTCACTGGTAAGGGAAATCTTCACAATGGACACAACTTTCGGCAGTATACATTGTCATACCTTTTGTCTGGAAGAAATGACCAGGTGTACAATTGTTCACTGACTCATGGGGCCAATGGGTTGGTTGGATGGTCAGTGAGTTGAAAAGAACCTGGCTGGAAAAGGGGTGAGAAAGACATCTGGGGAAGAAGTGTGTGGACAGATCTCTCCAAATGGGCAAAGGATGTGAAGATACTTGTGTTGCATGTAAGTGTTCATCAAAAGGTGATTTCAGTAATCAAATAGGATGACCCGTTCTCTCTCTCTCTCTCTGAGAATGTATATATATATATTCATTCTATCAGTTCTGTTCCTCTAGAGAACCCTGACTAAAACACTCCCCAATCCCAGGTTAATTTTTCCATATTATTTTTGGGCATGGTGCAAGGTGTAGAAGGATATATAATAAGCAGCTACTATTTGTAACAGGGAAAATGGTCAAAAGAAGGAGGGAGACAGAGAGACAGAGTCAGGGAGTTGTTAGATGAGAAATTTTGTGTGGTATATACACTGTGGAAAATTAAGAATAATTTTTTTTTAAGAATGTGTTTTAAGCCAAGCAGTGGTGGCACATGCCTTTAATCCCAGCTTTTGGAAGGCAGAGGCAGGTGGATCTCTGTGAGTTCATGGCCAGCCTGGTTTACAGAGCAAGTTTCAGGACAGCCAGAGCTACACAGAGAAACCCTGTCTGGGAAAAACAAAAACACCAACCAAACAAAAAAACAATGTGTTTTATGTTTCATTGTGTGTATCTATACATCTATGCAGGTGGTTTCCTAGAATAAAGGTATCTAGATCCCTTAGAGCCAGAGTTATAGGTGGATAAGAACTGCCTGGCATGGGTGCTGGGAACCAGGATCAGATCCTCTGCAAGAGTAGTATACAGTCTTAACCCCGACGTCATCTCTCCAGCCCCCTCCCTGTATCTACAGTTTTTATATTAAATTTGCAAAATGAGCAAATGTATACCTGGCTTGCTTTGGGGATGAAACTCTTGAGGATTTTGTTAAAGCCACTGCTATGAGACGCCTTAGAAATGTGGGGTATGTCAGATTCCCTCTCTCTACCTG
Source organism: Lophiomys imhausi (assembly GCA_907164525.1). Lineage (NCBI taxonomy): Eukaryota > Metazoa > Chordata > Mammalia > Rodentia > Muridae > Lophiomys > Lophiomys imhausi. The sequence goes on along the minus strand of CAJQZJ010032362.1, from coordinate 937,488 downwards.
CCATCAGGATCCTTAAACAAAATACTCTTTAGATGCAAAACACCAAGCCAGGGATGAGACCCATTTAAAAAGCAGGTTGGGACACTGTAGGCAGGTAGTGAGTACTCTGTGGGGTCTAAATGCAACACATCAGGCACGGAAAACTCCAGCCATGCACGCAGACAGGACAAGCACTTGGGAGCATTTCCCTGCAAGAGGGACTTCCTTGGGCATCTGGTTGTCTGAAGCCTGTGACCTCAGACTCCACAGACCACCACCCCAGAGCTGCAGGGCACTGAAGCAAAGGGCTCAATCTGAACTGACTAGGTGCCCTCCACTCAACAATACAGCAGTGAGATGCATGCTTTAAATGGTGGGTAGGAAACTGATCGGGGGGAAAAAAAAAAAAAGAAAGAAAGGGAAGAAAAGAACATTAGGAAATAAAATATTAAAAAATGTAAATGTGACGGAAATTGTAAACAGCCTAAAGCCCCTCTCCCTCCGGGAACAGCTGTGTCTGCTAATCCCTCGAGAAGTCCTCTCTGGATCTCCCTTCCTTCCTTCCTCCGTCTCTCTCTAATAGCTCCCTTGTTCCTGCTGGACAAAACTAGCCCTTTGTGGCTGCTCTCAGAACAACATTAAAAACAGGAATAGGGAAATTGTAAACAGGAGGCTTCTGGCCTACAGGCGAAGACACACACAGGCCTCTGAGGCCTACTTCATGCTAAGCAAAGAAACAGATCTTTGTTGCTAAAGGGATTAGGACTGTGGGCCTCTGGAGGCTCGCTGAGGCATTCAGCTGGCCTGAAGCAGGGGCTTTGTAAAGAGACACCTCCGTTAGAGGCCTGGGAGCCAGCGGAAATCATTCATGCTCTTTACACAATCTGGGTAATGTGAGAGTGTTGGACTCGTAACCGCCTCTGTTGAGGGGGTCCTATCTCCTTGAATGGTAAATTCTTTAGCAGCTAAATAGAGGGTGGTATAATTACCTTCGCTGACTTTTTTTTTTTTCTGGGGTGGGGGGTGTCTTCTACTTTTAACCCTTGCTGGGAGGAATCATGGAACACCAGGGAAGAATGAATGTTCAGGAATCATGAAACACCAGCTCCAAGATAATCTTTGGCCCGCCAGAGCTGGCATAACGTTACCCAAGACATGGTACTCTCCAAGCATCTTAACATCTGATCAATGGCCACTCTGCCCCCATACTCCCTAGGATAATGCACATTTCTTTGCCTCTGGTTTGGAAGGTCTCCCAGTCTGTGTACCTGACTTCTATGTATCCTGAGTTCACTTCCACCTTCAAGAGGGGCAGAGTCCTCCCCCTGAGGTCTATCCTCTTCCCACTTCTCTCTCCTGCTGCTACACTCTGGGCTGTGTGTCTTCCCGGCTACAGGAGTGGCTGTTTACTTTGTATCCACACTGAATGGTCCTTCACAGGAATCCAGGGAGGTCTGTGCCTAGCAAAAGAGGGAGATGGTTAGGGTTAACTGGTTTGAAGACCAGTCCTTATGGTAGCTAAGAAGACTATACCGACTTTGTGTTTTGATGACTTTTAAGGATTTTTTTCTTTTTAAGTTCATCAGTGAATCCTGCCCATGACCTCATGCAGACTTGCCTATAGGCACGTCTGTGGGGACATTTTCTTGGTTAATGATCAATGTGGAAAGGCCCAGCTCACTGTGGGCAGTGCTGTCCCTGGACAGATGGTCCTGGGTTGCATAAGAGAGCAAGCTGAGTGAGCCCTGTGGAGCGAGCCAGTAAGCAAGGTTCCTCCATGGCCTCTGCTTCAGTTCCTGCCTCCAGGTTCCTGCCCTGACTTCCCTCAATAATGGACTATGATGTGGAAATATAAGCCAATTAAACCCTTTCCTAGCTGAGTTCCTTTTGGTCATCGTCTTAGCACTGTTCTATTGCTGTGAAGAGATACCATGACTAAGGCAACTCTTGTAAGACAGAACATTTAACTGGGGGCTTGCTTAAAGTTTCAGAGGTTTAAACCATTTTCATTCTATGGTGGCATACAAGCAGGTGCTGGAGCAGGTATCTGAGAGCTACACCCTGATTGGTAGGCAGAGAGAAACTGGTTCTGTCATGGGCTTTTGAAACCTCATATCCCACCCCCAGTGACATACTTCTGCCAATAAAGCCACATCCACTCTAACAAGGTCGCACTTCCTAATCCTTCACAAATAGTGCCACTCCCTGATGGCTAAGCATTCAAATACGTGAGCCTCTTGTGGGGGACATTCTTATTCAAACCACCACAGTCACAGTATATTATCATATACATCAGAAACCAAACTAGGACTTAAATAAGTGAGTAGATAAATAAATAAAGTTAAAGGCCAAAACACTACACTGGAGAAAAGAAAAGAAAGGTAGATATTGGTCAGTTAAGAACTGAGGGAAATGTGCTCCAGGGAGAATGGGTGGCTGGTTTAGGGGGTTTGCAGGTAGTAGCTGAAATACTCAAAGTGGAGATCTTGCCTCTCATATTTCTTTCTTTCTTTTCTTCCTTCCTTCCTTCCTTCCTTCCTTCCTTCCTTCCTTCCTTCTTTCTTTCTTTCTTTCTTTCTTGCTGTGTGTGTGTATTCGGAGACATGGTTTCTCTATGTAGCCTGGCTGTCCTGGACTCACTTTGTAGACTAGGCTGGCCTTGAACTCATGGAGATCTGCCTGCCTTTGCCTCTTGAGTGCTGGAATGAAAGGCGTTCACCATCATGCCTCGCTCATATCTTTCTTAACCCTATGAATTGAACTGCTCCCAGCTCAGTGCTAAACAATATCATTTATAGAGAGAACAGAAGCCGATCAAACTAGAAGGTTTGTATTAAGGAGCAAGAACCAATTCAGGTGCCAATGCAGAAGACCTGGTCAGGGAGACTTATAAATTCTGCCAAAGCCCTGGGATTTTAGCTTGTGGGAACTGAAAACCACAAGCAGGCGAAAACATAGGCAGGATAGTGTCAAGAGGGACCACCCTGTCAGGTCTGGAGGCAAGGTGACCGACCGGTCAGAGCACTTCTGGGTTTCTTTTCTGGGTTTGTTTTTGTTTTTTGGGTTGTTTGTTTGTTTCTTTTTTGATTCTTCAAGAGGTTTTTTTTTAAAGATTTATTTATTATGTATACAGTGTTCTGTCTGGATATATGCCTGCAGGCCAGAAGAGGGCACCAGATCACATTGTGGATGGTTGTGAGCCACCATGTGGTTGCTGGGAATTGAACTCAGGACCTCTGAAAGAGCAGTCAGTGCTCTTAACCTCTGAGCCATCTCTCCAGCCCTCTTCAAGAGTTTCTATGTCGCCCTGGCTGTTCTGGAACTTGCTCTGTAGACCAGGCCATTCTCCAACTCAGAGATTCACCTGCCTCTGCTCCCAAGTGCTAGGATTAAAGGTGTGTGCCACCACTACCTAGCAGTTCTGGGTTTCTTAAACACAACACACTAACTTCCACTGACTGAATTTATTAGGACACATATCCAATGTGGCTACTGTTTCTGAGTCAACAGGCAGAAAAAGTAGGGGGTTCAATGCCGGGATTCTGACCTTTGTCCCTCCATTATCCTCTCTCTGCAGCCCACTGTAGGCTATCTTTCCTTGGTTTTAGCAGAAGGCTGAAACACTCCAGAATGACATCCAGACAGTAATGACCACAGACAGAAGTGAGCTGTCAAGAGGTATGGCTGGTTGGCTGACTCGCTTTCTTCCTTCCTCCCTTCCTCCCTTTCTTTCTTTTTATTTCAACAATAGCAATCATTACCAGAAGTTTTCCAGCAAACATCCCATCCCATTGTGTACATTGGTCACAAGACTATTCCAAAACCAACTATTGTCAAGGGCATGAGAGGCATAAAGGTCACATACCTGGCTCTAATGATAGTGTTCACATGAAGAGAGTCAGTGATGATGTATCATCACTTGAAGCCCTTAAGAGTCCCAAGGTCCTGGCCAGAGATGCCAGAATCACTAAAGAGTAATGGTGGAGGTTAGGAACAGAGACATGAAAATAGATTTCACATTTGTTTAGAAAACAATGTTACTAGAATTTGGAGATGAGTGTGTGTGACAGTTAACACTCTCAACGTGACGTATCTAGAATCACCTATGAGACAAACCTCGGAACATGTCTGTAAAGGCATTTCGAGATTGGATCCCTGCAATGGGAATACCCGTCTAAAAGTGGTACCGTTCCATGGCTTCAGGTCCTACACTGGAAGAAAATGGGCAGAGAGAGCATGGACGTTCATCTATCTCTTCTTCTGAACTTCGAATGGACATCACATGACTAGCTGCCTCATGGTTCTGCCACCAGGTCTTGTCATCATGGTGGGCTGTAACCCCTCGAACTGTAAACTAAAATAATCCCTCCCCTCCTTAAATTGCATCTTCGGTATCTGAACACAGCAACAAAGAGAAAGAGCAATACAGTGTAGGAGGAAAGAGAAGTGAGAAAGGACAGGTTCCTCCTCATTTCTGGCTTGGAAGAGTGGATACCGAGGGTCACTAGTTGAAACACCATACACAGGAGAAGGGGTGGGTTTGGGGAAAGCTGGTTGGGGCAAGCTCAGTTAAAGGGTCTACATTAGGACAAAGGTATCAGGCAGGTAGTACGCACCTGAGTCAACCCATTATCCTAGATTACTGCTTCACAGCCATGGTCTCAGGCTCTTGAAGTAACAACATTTGTTAATCTTTAAGAGACTCAAAACTGGAAAATTTTGGCAACATTGTTTCTGAATTCCTACCTGAAACAACAAGCTGGAAACTAATAGCCACCTGCCCAACCTTACCCCAGTTCCCCCTGAAGGCATTTCCATCTGACAGTCCTGCTCAGAATCTTGGGTAAGAGATAGGAAGATGGAGTTACCCATCCGAGCCTCACCAGCATCTAACAGGTAGCCCAGGCACCTAGTGTGGAGTCATCCCTAGGGAGAAAGTGCCATAGGATGCATCAGGAAGGCATCCCTGCCCCTGATGGGGTAGAAAATTCTTGCACATAAGAGAACAGGTGAGGTGGAAAGAGAGTTTTAAGTCTCAAGTGCTCTCCCAGGTGTAATTCAGCAGGAGTCTAAAGGCACTAGGATCCTAAGGGAAGTGCTCCGCAGCTGGGCTGTCTTGTTTCATGCCATGGTGAAGGAAGGAGCAGCCAGAGGGTGTCATGTTGAGGACAGGATGACAGGTAAGGGAATACAGAATGCATAGACCACCTGGGCCAGAGGAAGAAGAAAGGTCCCATGGAAGCTAGAGAGGATGTGAGGTCAAGGGATGGTGACATCACCCTTTCCTGGGAAAAGAAGGTGGCAGTGGGAGGGATCTGGAGAAATCAAGAAAATGAAGAGAAGTAATCAAGAAAATGAAGAGAAGCCGGGCAGTGGTGGCGCACGCCTTTAATCCCAGCACTTGGGAGGCAGAGGCAGGTGGATCTTTGCAAGTTCGAGGCCAGCCTGGTCTACAAAGTGAGTCCAGGAAAGCCAGGGCTACACAGAGAAACCCTGTCTCAAAAAAACCAAAAAAAAAAAAAAAGAAAATGAAGAGAATTAAGTCCAAGAGAAGGTGGGAAGAGGAGGCACAGATGGGTAGATGCATTGTGTATACAAACAAATATCCAGATCTGCAAGGCTGCCACATAGGGAGAAAAAAAAAAAAGCTGTGAGCAGATACACATATTTAGAGATCTGATGGCTATCCATGGACCTGTGACAATGGCAGAAATGTAGAGGTAAAAGGGATGACTCAGGGTCCCTTTCTTTTCCTTTTGATAAGAAGGCTGAAGTGAGAAAGAGAGTGTGGGCAGGTAACCACAGGTCCCTGGCTTATAAGAAGCAAGGGTGTTGGGCAAAAAAAGCCCTTGTAGCCAAAAAGGGGCAGAAAAGCTGCATTTCTGAGGCTCCTTCTCTCTGGCACTGTTGTGAGCCGGGAGGAGAGCTGGCCACTGACTCCCATGAAGGCTAGAAAAAGTCAGACAAATAGCCCTGGGCCTTCTCCAGAGTGCATCCAAGTTCGAATGCCCACTTTGCACATCCCCTATGTGCTACACACTCCAAACACATGTGCCGTATCCAAGATGGCCATCAGCACAATGCTATCTTGGAGGGCAACACACAGATACAAGCAGTTTCACATAACCGGGGTGGGGGAAATGGCATCCATCCCTGAAGAGAGTGAGTGGGCCCTGCTAGTAGCCCTGAGCATAGCAGCTACAGAACCTCCTCTAGCAAGGCCTTAGGCTTCTTCTGGGGACATGTTTAGCAAAGCGATTTTGTAAAATTAAATTTATTTGCTTGTTTAGTATATGTGTGTGTGGCCTTCCCCATTTTCCCACTTATATTTTAATGAATTTCCTGATCCAATAATTACCAGAATCACTCTCTTCCATGTCTTATTTATTTTATGATAACATAACTGTAAGGCAAAAGAAACAGAAAGAAGAAATTTTAATGTGGGGAAAGTGTGTACAAAAGGTACTCTTTCAACACGAAGCGCTGCTGCAATGAATAAAATTTCCATGCCTCAGAACTTCCTCCTGATTTTAAAAATAATAAAAATCTGGGTATAATCCTTGCACTGAAAGAATCAATATGCTCTAATTTCTTCCAAAAACTGGGGGCAGCAGAGGTAGGCATGCTGGCATTCTTTCACCTGTTTTGAATTACACGGTTCAATCCAGCAGACATCTCCCCAGAGGGGATGTGGGATCTTCTTTAGAGAAAATGCTAAACACCCATCTGTCAGAAACAATTTTGGGGAACTGAGGTGTAGAGATGGAGAACGGAACAGACCCTCCCTTGAGGCTGCTGCCTGTGAGGAACAGGTCTTGTCTCTGCAAGCTGCATGTACTCATTATGCTTGATCAAGGGCACACTGCACGGCAGGCAAAGCCACCCACACAGGGGATACAGCAGTCCACGTCCTCATGAAGCTCACGCTCTCCTGGCACAGCTGGTTTTTGAGAATAAGAGGTGGGGGAGGGAGGATCTAAGCAGAGGCTGCCACAGGGGCACAGGTCTGTGTCAAGCCTTCCAGTGTCCCCAGCCCTGCATCTGTCTTCCCATCCTGCTTCACTGCCCTTCAGACATATTTCACTATCTGAAATCACATCTGTGAGTCTGTCTGTGTATCATTCACATCTGTTCCTAGACTACGAGCTCTCTGAAGACAAAGATGGCCTCTCCTAGTCATGGCTGAGCCTCAGCATCTAGAAAAGATCTGGCACATGACCATGACGGGAGCTTCCCGGTCATTTAAGAGTGTATCATTCATGGTCGGCACTTTCATGTTTTATCTAGTTAAGCATGCACAGTGTTCAACCACTGGGCTTAGAATAACACACTTTACTTCATTCATGCCTCACAAAAAAACTCTTAGGGTAGGTAGTATGATGGTTAATTTGGATTGTCAACTTGAGAAAATAAGAAACACTTGGGTCAGGGGCTGGAGAGATGGCTCAGTGGTTAAGAGCACTGACTGCTCTTCCAGAGGACCGGAGTTCAATTCCCAGCAACCACATGGCAGCGCACAACTGTCTATAATTCCTGTTCCAGGGGATCCGATACCTTCACACAGATGTACATGTCAAAACAGCAATGCACATAAAATAAAAATACTTTTTAAGCCGGGCTTTGGCGGCGCAAGCCTTTAATCCCAGCACTTGGGAGGCAGAGGCAGGCGGATTTTTGTGAGTTCGAGGCCAGCCTGGTCTACAAAGTGAGTCCAGGACAGCCAGAGATACACAGAGAAACCCTGTCTCGAAAAACCAAAAAAAAAAAAAAATACTTTTTAAAAAAAAATGTTTTTTTTTTTTTTTAAAGAAACACTTGGGTCAAATACAGCATTTTGTACATTGTATGAAAACAAGCATTCAAGAATGAAAGTAACAAATGGGGGGGAGGATAAAAAGAAACAGGTAGGTCTTTGAAAACCCAGTAAAATTCCAAAAAAGGAATATATAAATGTTGAGATGATGACAATACAGACCAGAGCAGAGTGGGAAAGAAACAAACATTTATGGGTGGGACTGTAGCTCGGTTGGTGGCATGCTTGCCTAGCATGTTTTTAGCTCAGAGTTCCATCCCCAGCACTGTATACACTAAGGTGCACATAGTACAATCCCAACACTTGGGAGGTGGAGGCAGGTAACTCGGGATTCAAGGTCAACCTTGGTTTTATAGCCAGTTCAAGGTCAGCCAGGGCCACATGAGTCTCTGCAGAAGAAGGAAGGAAGGAGGGAGAGGGAGAGAGGGAGAGAGGGAGGGAGGGAGGGAGGGAGAGAAATAGGTGAAAGGAGAGGGAGGGAGGGAAAGAGAGGGGGTACAGGATAGGGAAGGACAGGGAGGGACATGGAGGAAAGGTGGGAGAAGAAGGAAGGAAGACCAAGCAGATTAGTGAAGTACAGCTAGGTGTAGCTATGAGAGTATTTCTGGAGCAATTAGATCCTCAGGGCTTTCCCCTAACCAATGGATTAATTTCCTTGATGAAATTTAATACATATTACTGGGAGGTGGTAAAAGGTGGGGCTATCTGGAGGGAGTTGGTCACTGTGGTGTGTATCTAAGGGGATAATTATCAGTCCATTCTGCTCCTCTTGGGGAACTGAGAATGTGGTGATTCATCTGGAGCCCACAGTTCCCACAGTCCTTTGCAGTGAGGTTGCCCAACCGTGGGAGCATGAAAATTCTCTATCACTTGCTTCAAAAGAAATAACTTCCCAATATGGCCTCTTCTCTTACTCCCATTTTTTGTGAGCAAACATGAGGATATGACACACACCAGCTCTAAGCACACACATGAGCACAAGACCTAAGGGAAGGTGAACAAGCAGGCGGATGGAAACCCCAGTCCCCGATGACTCTGCAGAGCAGTCGCCTCCCAGGCTGGGGTCACTCTAGCTGCCATAGTGAAAAGAGAATAAGGAGCAACTAGGCTAGAAGCAGAGAGACAACCAGGTCTTCTACTACAGAAACCCCTGTGAGGGCAGCTTTAGGGAAGGTGGCAGCCTCCAAAACTTGAGGTGTGATCCAATTCTAGCTGTAGTTTCAAAATACAATTCAATAAATTTCTTCATAAATTCGATTTAGGGTATAAAGGAAAAAAAAAAAAGATGCCAAGGACACCATAAACTTTTTAACCTGATTGCCTAGCAGGATGGAGTGACCATGAACTGAAGGAAAAGAAACCTTGCAGCTGAGCTTGTCTTTAGGAAAGATCAGAAGTCAAATTTTGGTGATGAAGTCAGACACGGTAGTGCATACCTGTAATCCCGGAGCTTGGGAGGCAGAGACAGAAAGATCATCAGGAGTTAGAAATCAGCCTGGTCTAGATAGCAAGGTCTGGGACAGCTAGGACTCCACTGTGAGACTGCAAAAATAATCAGTGCTGCAAGGATGGCTCAGTTTGTAAAGCTCTTGCTATTCATGCATGGTGACCTGACTTCCATCCTTATGAACACTCATTATAAAAAGCCAAGCAAGCCGGGTGGTGGTGGCGCACGCCTTTAATCCCAGCACTTGGGAGGCAGAGGCAGGCAGATCTTTGCGAGTTCGAGGCCAGCCTGGTCTACAACACGAGTCCAGGACAGCCAGAGCTGTTAAACAGAGAAACCCTGTCTCGAAAAACCAAAAAAAAAAAAAACAAAACAAAAAGCCAAGCATGGTGGGAAGCATCTGTAATCTCATTACTGGGAGAGGTAGGCACAGGCAGATCCCTAAGGCTTGCTGAGCATTCAGCCTAGCTTACTTGGCAGGGTTCAAGACCAGTACGAGACCCTGTCTCAAAAGCCTCTGTGTGTGTGTGTACACACATACATACCTGCATACACATCCCAACAAACAAGAGTGGAGGTTAAGGGTTAAGGCTGCCTGGGTTTGGGTTGTTTGTTCATTTGTTCGTGGACAGAATCTCAATATGTAGAGCTGAACTGGTCTTGCCATAGAGCTCTGTACTGTATAGACCAGGCTGCCTAAAATCTGTAGCAATCTTCCTACATCTGCTTCCCAAGTGATATAGCATTACAGGCATTCAACACCCTACCCAGCAATACAACCTAGATCTGAACCTTGACCCTGGCACTTCCCCAAGTCTCTGCTCAAATGACTTGGATCTTCTGTGAGTTAGTGACTCACAGAGTTGAGGATCAGATGAAGCACATGTATTCCACATTCTTGTGCTATTTAATTTTTCCAAAAGTCTTAGAATATTTAAGACCAGGAAGAACTCTTGCTTCATCATCACATCTGTTGATTAACAAACATCTCAAATCACTCTGGACCTGCAAGAATTTCCAAGTAGAGACATGGTTATCAGCTGCAGCCCTAGCCCTTCCTACAACCAGGTATTTGGGGGACCACGCTCAGAATTCCTAGTAACTTTCGAATTTCACAACACTATAATCAAGAAGAAAATTAAGAACTGCAAACCAGCCGGGCGGTGGTGGCGCACGCCTTTAATCCCAGCACTTGGGAGGTAGAGGCAGGAGGATCTCTGTGAGTTCGAGGCCAGCCTGGTCCACAAAGTGAGTCCAGGACAGCCAGAGCTGTTACACAAAGAAACCCTGTCTCGAAAAACCAAAAAAAAAAAAAAAAAAAGAACTGCAAACCAGGCCCCAATTCTGTCTCCTCTTCCACATTTGGTATCAATACCCTGGGCAGGCTATGATGCTCTTGTTGGTTGTCAACTTTACTATATCTGGAAAGAACTACAATCCAGAAATGGAGGGCATACCTGTGATCCAGACTTGGAGGCAGGAAGACAACATTCTTTTGGTCAGGATATTGAGGCTAGAAAACATAGGCTTTTGATTCAGATCTAAAGGCAGATGACACTTGCCTTTAATCCAGACCTTAAAATGGGAAGGCACACCTTTAATCTGGGCCACACCTTCCACTGGAACCCTATATAAGGACAATGGAAGAAGGAAAGGTTTGCTCATTCTTTGTCTGCTTGCCCTTGCCTTCCCAGCACATCCATTGGAGCCTACTTCTTCAGAACTCCTGTGTAATCAGTTCCTAGATTACAAACTGTTCACTGACTTTTAAAGACTGGCAAATATAAAAAAGGTAAGTTGGCAAAACCCAAACCCATAAAATAGGAATGAAAGTGCATGCAAAGTCTCAGCTCTCAATGTGGCAGTAAAGTTAAGAAAGAAAAACAAAAAGGAATAGAACCAAGCAATGTTTTGGGGTGTTGTTTATTTCAGCCATGTGACAGCACACTTTCCATCTTCAGCTTTTCTCTTTTAAGAAGCAGACGTAAGCCACAGAGAAAAACAAGTCAATGTGACAAGAGAGATGAAAGGGACATATTTAGGAAGAAATCAAATTCCTACTTGCAGACAGAGTGCACATATACTTAAAAGAACTTGGAAGATGCCACCAAGGCCTACTGGGTGGCGGTAGCCCACGCCTAATCCCAGCACTCAGGAGGCACAGGCAGGTGGATCTCTTGAGTTTGAGGACAGCCTGGTCTAGGTATAAAGGACGTGGAAGAAGGAAGCTTGTTCTTTGCCTAATTACATATTCTCTCTCTCTCTCTCTCTCTCTCTCTCTCTCTCTCTCTCTCTCTCTCCTCATCTGGGTGTAGAACTCCTAGCTACCTCTCCAGTACTATATTTGTCTGTGTGACACCAGGCTTCCCACCATGACGATAATTTACTAAGCCTCTGAACTGTAAGCCAGGCCCAATAAAGGTTTTCCTTTATAAGAGTTTCTGTGGTCATGGTGTCTCTTCACAGCAAGAGAACACTGGCTAAAACAATAGATAAACTTAATGTTTTTTCACCTTTACAATGGTACAACCACACACAGTAGGACACTCTCATGATACCTGGCAATGGTTGAAAGCCACAGTCCCTGTCCTGTATGAGACTTATTGAAAGTCTCCTGTGTACTGTGTAGGTAAGCTGTGATGGCCAGTGTGTCAGACACATTAATGGCACTGGAGGCATGGCTGAAACAGGATCTCTCTATGTAGCCCTGGCTGCCCAAGAGCTTGCTATGTAGACCAGGCTGACCTCGAAGACAGCTTTGCCTGCCTCTGCCTCTCAAGTGCTGGAATTAGAGGTGTGTTACCACCATGTCTGGCTCATACTGGCATTTTGACTTGATGGTTTTATCAGGACATGAACTCACTGTAAACTGAGGGACTCAAACACAAACTAATATTAAAGAAAAATTAATTTGAGCTAGGCACATTGAAATGCATTCCCAGTAACATCCAGGTGCTGACTGGGAAGGCTGAGGTGAGAGGATGGTATGAGCCCAAGAGTTTGAGGTCAGCCTAGATCACACACACACACACACACACACACACACACACACACACACACACACACACACACACACACACACACACACACACACACACACACACACACACACACACACACACACACACACACACACACACACACACACACACACACACACACACACACACACACACACACACA
>CAJQZJ010032362.1:902742-924666 GCA_907164525.1 Lophiomys imhausi | reverse complement strand
ACACACACACACACACACACACACACATACACACTCGTGCGCGCGAACACAACATACACTATAACACACACATGAGAAAGAAAAAGAGAGAGACTATCAAAAGGGAAAAAATTGTGTTTGTTACACAGAGTGGAGTAGCTTTTCCTAACCATGTAGGGTTAAGGCTTCTTCCAACACAACTCTGATGGGTTAGAAGAGCTAGGCACTGGGAGCCATGGAAAGTTTTTTGGGGAGTGAGGCTAAGAAGTAAGCAAGGTCTCTAACTGGGCAAAGTTCTGAGCAGTGAAGATAAAAACTAGTAAGACTAGAGGCAAAGAGGAAAAACAGAGACAGCAAAGTTTTGTGTATAACCACACTTTTTGGCCGGCCGTGTGGCTCAGTGGCAGCGTTCTGCCAAGTATATGCTCATACACTTGTTTGTATGACAAAGTTAAAGAAGAACATAAACTGAGAGTAACGTTCTTGGCTAGCCCACCGCTCAGGGGCTTTGCAAGAGAAAGCAGTAGATCTTGCAGGAGGACCTTAAGCTAGGTCAACGGACCTGGCCTCACATGGCTGGCACAGGAACGCTAGAGAGAACCCAGTGGTGTGAGATGAGCACACTGTGCCTTCAGGACGCACAGCTGGCCAGAGTTGGAGGAAAGAGAATGAATGAGAGGACAGCAGCTCAGACACAGAAAGACTAAAAACTTACCAACACACAGGGAATAAGAGAGAAAGACACTACAAGCAGATGGCAGGGGAGCGGGGTATAAACATCAACAGCCAATGTGGGGAAGGCAAGGAAGACATTGGGGTGGATTTAAGATGAATGCCAGTGAGGTTCCCAGGCCAAGACAGGACCAAGCTGGAGTGGAGTATGCAGTCTGAAAATAGGGAGTTAGACCTTGGGAAAAGAGAGAGAAATATCCATTTGGCATTTGTGGTAAGAGCCAGAAGGTGTTTCAATCTACCTAAAACATTAGGTTTGTTTCTCAAATCTTGAAAGTACATAGGTGAGCTGCAGATGGTAGCCTACTCCTATAATCCCAGCACTCAAGAGACTGAGGCAGGAGGATGGCAAATTTGAGGCCAATCTGTGTAACATAGAGAGATCTTGTTTCAAATCCCTCTTGAGGGAGGGTGGGGGGGGAGGTATATATGTGAATGTTACCTCAATAAAAAATAATAAATGCTCTCTCAAAAGTATATTAATCAGTAGAAATTCTTTTTTTTTTGTTTTTTTTTTTTGGTTTTTCGAGACAGGGTTTCTCTGTTTAACAGCTCTGGCTGTCCTGGACTCACTTTGTAGACCAGGCTGGCCTCGAACTCACAAAGATCCACCTGCCTCTGCCTCCCAAGTGCTGGGATTAAAGGCGTGCGCCACCACCGCCTGGCCAGAAATTCTTTTTTTAACTGCAAATTCTGATCTGGAGAGATGGCTCAGCTGTTGAGTGCTTGCTGTTTGATCACACTAGATCTCTCCAGCTCAAAATTTGCATTTAAAAAATGTGTAGGTGTGCATGTGTGTGGTGTGTATATGTGTGAGTGGTAAGTGTGTGGTGTGTATATGTGTGTATGGTGTGTATGTGTGTAGTGTGTATATGTGTGGAGAAGTGGTCCAGCAATTAAGAGCACTGGCTGTTCTTCCAGAGGATCCAAGTTCGATTCCCAGTGCCCACAGGGTAGCTCACATCTGTAATTCCTGTCCCAGTATATCCAACATCCAATTCTGGCCTCTGTGGGAACCAGGAAGGTATACGATGCACAGGCATACATGCAGACAAAACACCCATACCATAAAATAAAATGAAAAAAAAATAGCAAGGTGACGTTTTCTTTTCCTGTTTACTTAAATCATTTTTGAGACAAAGTCTCACTATGGCCTCAAATCCATGATCTTCCTGCCTCAGCATACCAAGTTTCAGGATTACAGATGTTTATCATAAGAGTTTGTGAAGTTTTGTTTTGTTTTTTGCATCTAAGTATTAAAATGATCTGAAACGGGTACAAGGTGGCACACACCTTTAATCCTAGCACTTGGGAGGCAGAGGCTGGAGGATCTCTGTGAGTTCAAAGCCAGCCTGGTCTACAGAGTGAATTTCAGGAGAGCCAGGGTTACACAGAGAAATCCTGTCTGGGAGGGAAAAAAAAAAAGGTGATCTGAAGAAACAACAATAAATAATAATTGAGGAGGCAGGCAGAAATCAGGCTGGTGGCCAGGAATTAACAAAGTGTGTTATGCCTGTGAAGTGGCTGAACTACTAGGTAGGAAAAAATCCCAGGTTAGAATAGGTACTGGGGTTGTAAAGGGAGAAGTGTTGCACAATGGAGTGATAAGAGCTGATACTAGGAGAGGGTGTCCCTCGCCCTGAAGCACAGCACTGAGCTGATGTCCTTTACTCCTCAGACAACTTAACAGGAAGGCCTGAGTGTTCTCCCTCCCTGTCCCAGTGAGGATACCGTAGTCCAGAAAGTCGCTGGGGCCTACACACTTTACCAGAGCCAAGATGGGAACTCGGCTCTTCTGCGGCCAGTGAGCAGTTGTCGGACAGTGAGCAGCAGGCTGATGCGTCTGTGTATCTGTCCTCTCCGTGCTGCCTCTGCTACTTTTGTTTTCCTCACAGAGCTCCGCACTGGGTCCTTGCCAGTACTGTGAGCATTCCAGTTCACTCACTGATGTTTTATAAATCCCCATTTCCAAGAGAGCAAACTGAGGCTTACCAGAACTGCACAGTCTGGATTCAGAGCTCACAGTGCCCTGACTCCAGATTCAAGTCCATCTGCCCCAGGCTTCTCACTGGGGAACCATTGCTAATACAAAGAATTTGCTCCGAGGCTGAGTAAACTCCCACCGTATGCCAAACACGTGCCCCCCAGACCCCAACTCTGCTCTCGGTCTGGTGGACACATGCCACAGTTTAAACCAGTTTGCCGTTTAACCTGCAATCTTGATGTCAGTTGGTGGCTAATAGCTGCTGTGTAATTGTAAGAGGTGCACCAGACATCTGGCAGGTGTAGGCAAGACACAGAGACAAGCCACTCTGCATCTTGGTGTCCTGGGGCTGTCCGTCCCTCGATCATATACCAAACGGTATGCAGAATGCCCCAGAGGCTTCTTGAGAGCAATCTTTGTTTCAGATATCAAAGCAAGGAAGGTACTATAAATAACTCATGGCAGCTAAACAATTGTTTTGTTCTTTTTTTCTAACCGAGATCTGTTTGTATGGCATTATGACCAATGCCTAAAATACTGTTATTTTGCAAGGAGAGCATTCTAGAAACAAGGAATTATGTGTTAGACAAATAACACTCCAGATTCCAGCCTCCATCCTCTTTCATTTATGCTAAACATGTTACTTTCAAGACATCATTACTTTTATCTTTCACTAGAAGCCAGATTCTCTGACCTCCTTTTCTTTTCAACTCCCACAGCTCTTTCCTCCTTCCCTTCCTGATTTCCTGGATAATTTCTACTCTTGCTTTTGCCTACATAGGTCTCTTTCCTGGTCAGTATGACAGGAGAGCAAGGTTTTCCTATCTCCTTCCATGAAGACTCCAGGCCTATTCCCTTAACAAAGCCTGCCCATCCCCCATGGGCATTCACTGAGCAGCAGTTCAAAGAAGAGATACAGGGCACTCACAAGAGACTGGTGGTGTGTAGGAAAAAATTCAAGCTATGCTGTACTTCAGCTAGCCCTCTCCAGGAGATACCTGGGGGGGAAGAGACACACAGAAAGCACAGCAATGCAAACACACACTTCATGACTGGATGGATTTAGCCCTCAGCTTTGAGCAGAACTCCAACACCAGTGCTGGGTTAGAACTCCTCCATGAAGGGCAGTGAGCTACTATGCCCCAAGTGTCCCTGACGGTCCACTCCCAGGTCCAATTGGAGCCTCCAGCAGGGGCCAGCTGGCATCACGACACAGCAGTGGGGAGTAAGCAAGGGAAAAGGAGAGGACAGGAACACCAGGATACCTCCCTAGGCCATCTCCAACCAAGGATAGAAAGGGGGCCACTTGAATGAATGAATGACTCAAATAAATACAGTCAGTCAGGCATTCACTAACTGCGCCCAGATCTAAGCTGAAAAGATTCCTCCTTTTGCTCTGTTAAAGCAAGAATAACCACTTCTCTGAACCCTTGGGAGCAAAGAGTTTGGAGAGAACAGGAGAGAGAGATCCTTGTTCTAGCCCCATGCAAGGACACTGACAGAGGCCCATCCAAGGCTGTGAGGACCTTACAGTGGCTTGAAATCTGCACCTGCCTCCCTCATCAATCCCCACACCACATATTCTCACAACTCCTCAGGGTGAGAGCCCTGAGGAGTAGCACCACTCCTTACTTCTATACCTAGAAGGGCCCATGGGAGAGGCAAAGGAGCTGAGCTATCCCAACTCAATCCTTTAGACAGCACAGGCCCACATGTCTCTAAACCTTAAACTGTTCGGCTCTGTTTGTTCATTTACAGCTTTTTTGGGACGTCACTGAAAAACATAACCATATATGTATATATAATATTATATACATGTATGTCCAACATGATGATTTGATGTATGTGCACATGGTGAAATGAGGGCCATGGTGGAGTTAATTAACACATCCATCACCCGGCATGCTTTGCTCTCAGGGTAAGAATGCTTACAGGCCATTCACTCAGCCAACTTCACCGTAAGGATACTGCTAAGTGCAGTCACACCACACTGCACTATGCACGAGAATTTACTCACCCAGATCTGAGAGTACACACACTCTCACCCAACTCTGTGGACCCAACAACCACAATTTATTGTTTCTGGGTTCATTTTTTTTTCACCTTTGATAAGGTCTCATGTAGCCCAAGCTGGCCTCAAACTTGATATACAGCCAAGGATTATCCTGACCCTCCTGTCTCTTCCTTCCTACTACTGGGACTGCAGGCTTAGGCCACCACACAGGATTTATGTGATGTTGGGAATGAAATAGAGTTACATCCACAGCCCTTTGAAATTTTTTTCTAAGCCTTATATTTTGAGTCTAGTTTTGTCCAAAGGGCTGGTGAGACAAAAAGAAACCCAGCCTTCCTCTGCCTTCCTTCTTCCAGGGTATTTCAGTCAAGCAAAACCAGGTGGTCTAGTACTGCAGTCTGCCTTAGATCCTGAGAGCAACGAGTCCCCCTTCCTGCTCTCCCCCCACAGCTGCTAGCCCTTGTCTATCAAAGTAAATCCAAATACTTTGTGACATCAAGACACACTCACACAGCAGCACATGTGGGGTGAGGCTGGAGGATACACAGCAAGGGCACTTCCCTCAAAGGCAACAGACTGCTGTGGCAAGCAAGGGCTGTTTTCATGGAAGAGCATGGCTGTAGAGTCCCTGACACATTACTCGCCAAAACTCCACGTCATCTCCCTCCTTCCCTGCCCATCCCGCTACACTCTATGATACCCACCTCCTCTGCCCAGGGATAAATGCATCCACTAAGTTTCCTAGTTCACTTCCTCACATTCCTACCTCCAAAGAACATTCTGGTAGTTGCTACGGTGTTTAAAGAAAATGCTGCATACAAATTTTTTAAAAATAGTAACCAAACAGAAATGTATATCTTGAACAAATCATTCCAACAGATGGGACTTAAGGCATTTATTATCCTTTTCTGGTCTGGGATTTCTCAAGTACTCTGTTTGCATGGGCCAGGCTGGGAGCTGTTTGATGGTACCTCTCTGACCAATTACATACTAATTAAAAGACCTCAGTGCACTGGACATAGCAGTTTTACATATGGACCTTAATTAGGGGGCCCCAGTTTTGCCAAGAAAACACAAAAGGCTTTTCTGGCAGGATGCTGAGGTGTAGAGGGAACACATGGCTAGGGAGGGGAGGGCAGGAGTGTACTCCAGAGCAGGAAGCTCAGCAGAAACCCTCCTCCACTCCCCACCCCTCCCTACCCCCCCATCCCCACAATCTCCTGCAAAGCCTATGGACCAGCTTTATCCTAAGCCTTCACTCAGTGCCTCCAGAACAAAGGGCATTCTCGGTAGATATGGCACAGCTATCCTGAACTTCACATATCCCTGGGCATTTTCTGGATTGGCAATTTTTTTTTTTTCACCCCAGTGGCTTTCTCTCAATTTGGGACCAAAACCTTTGTCTCTTCCCTCACCCACAGGTCTCATTGAGCCTAGGGGTGGGGGTAGGGTCCAGATTTAATTTTTGACTACCTAGAACCCATTCCTCTATCTCTCTCCTTGTTAAGCCAGTGTGCAAAGCTGGGGCAGGAGTGAACCTCCAAAGAAGAAACACGTGACCTGGGCATAGCTAATGTGCACAACTATCCCCTCCTGCCCCTGAAGAACTCCTGCTCATGAGTCTGTTTCTTTCAAGGATGGGTACTTGACCTAAGTCAGCACTATCCACTGCATACTTGGGGAGATATGTTATCTATCCAAGTCAGGGTTACAAGTATTGTTCACAGTTGTCATGATGAAGAGCAGATCTGAAAAGAGGCCTCCCAGGGAAGACAGAAGTGAGAAAAGAAAGAAGGAAGCTACAGCACTAGGCAGCTACCATGATGGGTAAAGTCATTCATGAATGAATCCACTCAGAACTTTTTTTAAGGACTATAAGTTAATAAGTTATTTTTGTGTTTTCGCTGGCTCCAGTTGGCCTCTCTATCTAGTCACAAATAAAATCATCCTGTCTGGTAAGAATAAGATTGGAGACAAGAAGCTAAAACGTGCAACCCTACAAGGAACATACTTGAGACAGCCTCTGAGGGGCCCTGGAGATCTCTGCCATAGCCAAAGAATTCAGAGCTGGAAGAGTTGTTGGAAGTACAGATCCAGTTCCACTGTCTTTGCAGCTGCTTTTTCACAGGTGCGTACATGAAGGCTGGTAAAGGAAAGAGGACCCACAGCAGCCAAGTGACAAGTTCTTCCTTTTGCTGTATCTCATGAGCACCTGGGGTTCCCTAAAACCTTAATGCAACACTGCAGACCTCCCTCTCGAACATTCAGCTAACAAAAGCATCTTCCCTTTTTCTTTCTCTATGGCAGACACCTCTTCCAATCCCTTCCTGCATGGATGACCCGGACTTCCTGCATCACTGTTCCAGCGTCTTTGTTTGATTGACACCATCAGCATCCCGGTTACTCCTGCTCATGAGTCTGCCCTTTAAGTTGCCCAAAACCTTTTCTTCTTGAGTTTATGCCGCCCACAGACACTGAAGAACTCTACACTACTCACCTCTGCATCTTTTAACTTCATGACCTCAGTCACCTGCCCGGCCTTCTTTGTCCTTTCTCTATTTTCACAAGTAGTCCAAATGTATTAAAAATAGCTAAAAGGTTTTTTTAACACTCTGCCCACAAATAAACACACACACACTACTCTGAAATCAATTTCTCATAAGTTAGTAATCTTTATCTGGTCAAACAGGCATTTCTTCCTATAGTTAGATCTTGGTTACCTGAAATATTTTTATGTAGTTTTCAAAGACAGGGTCTTGGGTTGGCCTCCAACTCCTAGGTACAAACAATCCTGCCTTGGCCACCTAAGTGGCTGGAATGCACCAGCGAACCTAAGGCACCTGACACATTTTCAAAAGGCTCAGGGTGGTTGTTGAAAGCACATCTAATTGTCAATTTCCTGCAGACTCCTTAAATGACATGATCAGTTATTTGCACTTCCTGTGACTAAATTCCCCAATTTCTATGACAGATTAATGCCATTTGCCAGCATTTAGTGTTAGCCAAGATCTGGCAATGCGCAGATGGAAAGCTTCATGAAAATGTAAAACAAGGGCACTACTCTCTGGAAGACAGCATGCAGTTGGAAACCCTCAAGGATGGCAATTATTATTTTTATATTCCTGTCACAGAGTCTTGTGAATTTGCAGTTGTCAGAGTCTGGGTGAGATCACAAGCTCACTCGTTTCCTGGTGTAGGTGAGATAGGTTATTAGAATGCTGGGTTGGGAAGGGTGGGAAGGGTCAGATTTAAACAGTTGATACCTTCATCAGCTGAAGCTCCCCTTTTGCAGAAATCTGCAACTTCTCATGAGTGTCATTTGATAGGCAGTACCAGAAGTTACTGGAATAGGAATAAAGAAAAGCTGATAGGTACTTATGATGGATATAAATTCTAGGCCTCTTGTCTTAGTATCATGATTAACAGAACTAATTAGGTTATTTTCCCTATAAATATTTCTTCGGAACATTCAGCTTCAGAATGGCAACTCATTATGGGCTGAACAATATCCCTTTCCCAGCCTAGCTTCTTTACTGGGGAACAACTTGTACATGCTCTGACACACCTCTACTGTCTCCTTCTTTTATTTTCTCTGCCCCGATGATCTTCTCCTTTCAAGGGTCTGAGGTCTGGCTTCCAGAGATCATTGGTGACCCAACGCTGAAAGGTGTGGCCGTCAGCTCCAGCATAATCTACTGCTGTGAAACAAGAGTTAGGAAAGAGTAGGGGGGAACCCAGACTCTGTCTTCTCTAGCTAAGCTGAGATATTTGTTCCCTTAACATGCCTGTACTCACACATCATAAGACTGTGTGACCGTCATAGCTCACTCAGAAACAGTAGCAACGTGTCAGGCCCACGTCTTCCACTGGAGCATTCTAGCCTTCCCTCAGCCCTTCTTGCAATTTCACCTTCCAAACAAGAATTGCTGCCTCAGCTTTGTCCTCTGGCCCTGCTTTCTGAATGGCCAAAACTAAGTGGACTTTCTCTGGCCCACAAATGTTCAATCTGTTATCTGTGGGCCACCTGTAGCAGACTTCCTGGGGTGCTTGACCGAAAGGAAAGTTCCTGGACCTGCTCCAGAGGGGCAGAGGAAGTCAGACTGGAGTCTACAGTATCTCCTCAATGGCTGTTAAACACGCTAAAACATAAGGGAAACTGGTCCAAATTTCATCAACGTGCCCCAGGTCTAGACAGGGCAGCAGGGGAGAAGGGTTCCTCTTTATGTCCCACCTGTGCTCTGACAATCCCAGTACCCCCATGGGTCTCCTTTTCTTTTTACCTCTGAGTTTCCCAGATAGATAGCCTTCGCATTTGTCTTTTTCCTAAAATAAGACTAGATTCAGAAACCCAGCTGCATGATCATAGGTGACACAATACACAAAGCGCACGCTGGAATTCTACCAGAGATAAGATCCAAGAAGCCCTCGAGGGGACAGAACCAGGTCCTGCTGGATTCTGATCCCTCTCACTTGCTCCATTTAATTCTATACAGCCACATCAGGACAACATGCCCAGTGAATTCCATAGGAGCAGAGCTGGCTGCCTATGCCATGCAAACTCGTGCTGACACACAGGGTGACTGACAGGGATGTACAGTTCACTCCCCTTCTTTTTCTCCTTCTCAGCCACTCCACCAGTCGCTCACATTAATCCCCTTGTTTGACAAACACTTCCCCTGGCTGCGAACTTTCTACTCTCCTTTCTGTGGAACCTTTAGCCCACACCCATTTGATTACATTTGTGTTACTTAGTTTCTCTTTTGTGTCTTTATTCTTTCTGACTAAAGAAGTGGAAAATGTGCTCCCTGATCATACCGGCACAATTTGTTTTGCTGAGACACGATAGTCGGAAGTGAACTTACAAGCACTTGCTGTGAACTAATTGATCTCTTTCCAGACATTTCCCCATTCAATCCTCTATTTTAAATTATTCTTATGCATATGAGTATTTTAGTCTGCATGTATGTCTGTGCCATCATGACCATGCCAGGTATCTGTGGAGTTCAGAAAAAGGTGTCAGACCCCTGAGACTGGGGTTACAGAAAGCTGTGAGCTGCTGGGCGTATGCTGGGAATTGAAACTGGGTCCTCTGAAAGAGCAGCTAGTACTCTTTTTCTTTTTGGTTTTTTGAGACAGGGTTTCTCTGGCTGTCCTAGACTCGCTTTGTAGACTAGGCTGGCCTCAAACTCACAGAGATCCTCCTGCCTCTGCCTCCCAAGTGCTGCGATTAAAGGCGTGTGCCACCATGCCTGACATTTAGACAGCTGTGAACTGCCATGTGGGTGTTGGGATTTGAACCAGGTCCTTTGGAAAAGCAGCCAGTGCTCTTAACTGCTGAGCCATTTCTCCAATCCCTCATTCAGTCCCCTTGAAGGGGACTGGTCCCAGAACCCCCTAAGGATATCAAAATCCTCAGGTGCTCATGCTCCTGATATAAAATGGTGTGGTATTTGTGTGTAACCTGCATCCTCTTGTACCCTAAATTTCTCATAATGCCCAATACAAGGTAAACACTACTAAATTACTACTCTGTCTTGCTTAAGGAATGACAAGGAAAAAATGGTATATTTTCAGTCTAGATTTATTTTTTTCTGAATATTTTCCATCCACAGTTGGCTAAATCTGCGATTGTGGGAGCCATGGATACGGAGGACTGACTATACTATTTTTATCAGCTACAGAAAAGTGCCAAGGGCTGTCTGATCACAAAGTCTAGAATCTAGCCCCACCTCCTCTCTTCTCATGGTGACTGTCCCCACTGTGGCTACCTGGTACACACAATAAACTGTCCCTACGTCTACACTCACAGCTGACCTAAGTCAACCCATACCAAGAATAGGTGGTCAGCCTCACCAGCCTGGACGCCTGTTCCTTCAACCAACCCTCTGCCTTTTGCAGGCTTAGCTTGGCAGGCCCTTTGCCACATGGCTCCCGGTATCTAGCCAACACTTTATGTCTAGACAATGCATGCCGGCTTCATGTCAAGATTTCTTACGAGCATTCTTGCCACATCAGGCCAGGAGCTCATTTCCCCCAAAACTGCCTCCACAAACGTCATCCACAGCATCTACCCTAAAGTCCTGCTTCCATACTCTTTCATCCTGGCATCTGAAATGTGTCTAGGAGCATCCTGGGAGACTCACAGTCCTCACCACAGAACCTCCATGTGGGCCTCTCACAGTTGCTCCTTTGAAGCCTTCAAATCCCCCAGTGACCAGCTGACTCTTCTTAGTAACTCTGTGTCGACTCTATTTCCTTCAGTCTTTGTCCTGTGCTTTTCAAGCCAATCAAGATCTGAGCCAAGGGACAAGGTTCATTAATTGGCTTTGGCGTGCCACTCACTTCATCGTGACATGTGTGGAGCTACCCATTTTATCAGGCTTGAGGCATTCCACCATGGTACTTTCCACATCCTGGATCCTTAGGTGCTGGTAACTGGCCCCCGCCCCAATCTTAGTTTAACTTTTAATGTTGAGTTGGCTTTCCAGCTATCTTACTCTCCAGGCCCACACATCTGGAATCATTCACAACGCGGTGGTTGAAATTTCCACTAATTCAAATGGAATGCTAGGGATGGAGGCCATTGGGAGGCCCTCAGCTTCCCTCAGTCTAGGCAAGTCATTCCACTGTCCGAAATGCACGTGTCAACAAGCATCCTAGAAAGGGCTCACTAGGGCAGAGCCATGAACTCAGGACTGGAGAAATCCAGCTCTGGATGTAGTGACCCTGAGGTAAGGCTGTGGGCAAGGCTATGGAATAATAGCCTCAGAATTCCCCTTTTAAGAAGAGAACTATGGGGCTGGAGAGATGGCTCAGCAGTTAAGAGCACTGGTTGCTCTTCCAAAGGACCCGGGTTCAAATCCCAGCACCCACATGGCAGTTCAAAGCTGTCTGTAATTGCTATGAGGCAGAGGCAGGCAGGTCTCTGTGAGTGAGTTCAAGCCCAGCCTGGTAAACAAAGTGAGTTAAAGGACAGCCAGGACTGTTACACAGGGAAAACCTGTCTCACAAAACAAAGAAAAAAAAACTAAGAGGAGAAATATGTGGTTGGAGAGGTGGCTCAGGGGTTAAAGCATTCACTCTTTCACAACCTTGGATGTCTCAGCCTCCAACTGTGGGAATCAAGAGCTCTGCAGTTGACACCCAGCCTGTCATGTTCTTTTTTCACACAGCCCAAACTTATAACACAGACAATAAGCTCCAATGTCCTTGCCCAGTTTACATGGTTCATAGGCGAACAGATGTGGCACAAGCAGGAAGGGAGTCTCTATGGCTCCAAAGTTAAGATGACTCATGGGAGTCTTTTT
This sequence comes from Lophiomys imhausi, assembly GCA_907164525.1. Lineage (NCBI taxonomy): Eukaryota > Metazoa > Chordata > Mammalia > Rodentia > Muridae > Lophiomys > Lophiomys imhausi. The sequence continues at coordinate 912,650 of CAJQZJ010032362.1, read as the reverse complement.
GTTTGTTTGTTTGTTTTTCTTTTTTAACATTTATTTATTTATTATGTATACAGTATTTGCTCTACATATATGCCCGGGTAGATCTCAATGTAGATGGCTGTGAGCCACCATGTGATTGCTGGGAATTGAACTCAGGACCTTGGGAAGAACAGCCAGTGCTCTTAACCTCTGAGCCATCTCTCCAGCCCGTTTGTTTGTTTTTCAAGACAGGGTTTCTCTGTATATCCCTGGCTGTCCTGGACTGACTCTGTAGACCAGGGTGGCCTTGAGCTCACAGAGATCCACCTGCCTCTGCCTCCCCAGTGCTGGGATTAAAGGCGTGCACCACCACGCCTAGTGGCTCATGGGATTCTTGATGGTACCTGGAAACCCCGCTGGAATCAGAAACTAAGGTTCCTGCACTGAGGGAGATCGTATCCCCTACAGTGTGTGGTCCTGTGCTTCCTGACCAGCCAAGGCCCATGAGGTCCCCACAGAGACTCTGCCCTCCTGTGATATGCTGGAAGTGACTATGTCCCGATGCCACACTGAACTTCAGTAGAATGCAAAGGTTCATAGCGCAGACCTGGGCTTCAGCTCAAATCCTGATCCCATCACTTGGCAGAATAATTCTCTTTTCTGATCCAGTCTCTCCCTCTATAAAATGGGGATGCCTTCACTGTCCCTATATAGCATCCTGGGAAAACAGGAAGAGTTAAGCAAAACCCACCTGCATAGGAAGGCAGCCGGGTACAGTCGTGTGGCCTCACCAACACAGAGGGCACCATTTCTTTTTTTTTTTTTTTTTTTTTTTTTTTTTGGTTTTTTCGAGACAGGGTTTCTCTGTGTAGCCCTGGCTGTCCTGGACTCACTTTGTAGACCAGGCTGGCCTCGAACTCGCAAAGATCCGCCTGCCTCTGCCTCCCAAGTGCTGGGATTAAAGGCGTGTGCCACCACTGCCCGGCGAGGGCACCATTTCTAACTCCTAGAAACAAAATACTTCCACAGACATTGCAGTTGGCCTTGAGGTCCATGGACTTGGGTAGATGACACAACAGAAACTGAAGGGAGCCAGCATCCATTGTCTACCATACAACTTCACCCAACCCCCCAATTCTGCAATCAAGCCCTAACTGCCATGCTGTTGGGGAGAGGTTTTATAGATTTCATTAAAGGCCTAATTAGTAGACTTTAACTAAAGAGGTTACCCTTAGCGGGCTCAACTCAATTAGGCAGAGAGACTGAGCTTTTCCTGGCAAGGAAGGAAGGAATGAAGGTTAGCAGATGGAACCACAGACAGACTGACAGACTCCATCAGCTGGTTGGTCCTCATTGGCTTTTCCCTTCCTTTCCTGAACATCCCCTTTCCGAGAGCTGTACACAGCCACAGCCATGCATCGAGATCCTTCCCCTGCAGATTTCAGCCTCACTTACCCAGCCAACCCCACAGTCACCCAAGCCTCTGGGTAAGGAAGTTCTTCGAGTCTCCCACGGCTTTGTCTCTCTAGCTGAGCCCTAACTGAGACACATTCCCCACAAGTGTTAACTTGGGAGTAAAATTAAGCTACTTCTTCTTTTCCACATTAAGCACTGCAGAATGTCCAAGAACCAATGCAAACAAAATAGAGATGTTTCTCAGTATTCACCATAGTTCTGACCTACAACATCACTGTAAACCCTGAATTAGTGGCTGCAGCATCACTGCTTCTGGGGAGACTCTGTTCCCTCATTCATGCATGCACAGATGCATCCATGCTAGGCAAGTACTCTGCCGCTGACCTACATCCCCAGTACCACCTCTGGGAGAAACATGAGTGATATCCTCTTTACCCCTGGATGGAATAAGCCTCTAGAATGGTGGGTGGGCCCTGTCTCATAAGGTAGGAGTGGTGGTATTCTAGTACTAGGTAGCTATAAAAGCCAACAAACATCAGGGTTAGAGAAATGGCTCAGCGGCTAAGAGCATTGACTGATCTTCTCTACAGGATCTGGGTTCAATGCTCAGCACCCATGCAGCAGCTCACAACTGTCTGTAACTCCAGTTCCAGGGGTTCTGACACCCTCACACAGACATGAATGCAGGCAAAATATCAATGCACATAAATTTTTTTTAAAAAATTAAGTAACAAATAATGTTTAAAAAAGTAAATATCTAGCCGGGCGGTGGTGGCGCACGCCTTTAATCCCAGCACTTGGGAGGCAGGGCAGACGGATCTTTGTGAGTTCGAGGCCAGCCTGGTCTACAAAGTGAGTCCAGGACAGCCAGGGCTACACAGAGAAACCTTGTCTTGAAAAACCAAAAAAAAAGTAAATATCTAAAGTAATAGAATCAGAAGGATGGACTAGGGGCTAGTAAGGACGGTTCCTACTCTGAAGCACTCACAGTGTCAGGTACAATTACAAACCCTCTGGGTGCTTTACAGTGTTTATATGACACCAAATGTGTGACAAGGCTGTAGAAGAAAGCCAAAGGGAAATGGCATTCCCCTAGGGTGCCAATGGCCTCAGTCTGTCCAAGACTGATGAGCTTCCCAGTCAACTTGACATTTAGTGTTAAGCTCAAGAAATCTTTGGGAAACCAGAGTAACCGGGTTGGTCAGCTTAGGCTGGTCATGCCAACTTGGGCCCAAATTCTAGCTTGTCCATCTGGGAAGAGTGACAATGTCTTTGAACTTTAGTTTCCCCATTTAAAAACAGGGTTAGCAGCAGCAGCTCCCCCAAGAGTATGGAGGGGGATCGGAGACAGAAAGCCCTTGGCACATCCCAGTTACATATCAAGAGATCAGAAATGTATTCACCCCAGAAAACCTGAGGTCTCTCACATCACAGGAAATGGTACAATGGAGATTTCGGTCCAGGACTGGATAACTCTAAACTAATCTGAAGTCTCTAAGCTTTCCTCTACATACATCCAGAGGATGGCTGCAGCTGTGGTAAGAGGGAAGAGAAGGGAAACAAAGAGTTCAGTGATCCAGGCAAGGCACTCCGGGAGGTGGACACAGAGAGATCAGGAGTTCAAGGCTAGCCTTAGCTAATGACAAGGGCAAGGCCAGCTTGGGCAGCATGGCACTCTGTCTCAAACAACAACAAAAGTTATGTCAGCTTCCGGCCACACAAACACAATACAAAATTTATGAAACAAATGTTTTCGGACACTGGGTCAGTTTTGTTTGGTTGGTTTGTTTTTTTTTTTTGTTTTGTTTTGTTTTTTGACAAAGCACAAGACAGGAATTCTCTGAGAAAGGGGAAAAAATAAAGTGGGCCCAGGAGCACCCACCTCCCTGTGTAGAGAGGGGGTCCGAGGCTACTGCAGGGAGGAATGAGTAGGTAGGTCAGTCTAGGAGCTTGCTTGGGGAATGGTTCATATTCCAGCCAAACAGATTAGAATGACCTCCTAACACACAGCAGCCGGTATAGTCTGTCAGAGCAGGCCTTTTCCTACTAGCTCAGGCGACATATTGGCAAACTGTTCCCTTAATACTAAGCATGTCCCACTGTGGGTCACGGGGTCACTGCTGCAATGTCCCAGAGCTCTGTTGCCAGAGCATTAAGCAGCCACCGACAAGATGTCAACAGACATCCATGGTGTGTCCCAATAAAACTTTATTTCCCAATACAGGCAGCTGGACTGTGGGGCATAGTGCAGCAACCTGTGGCTTAGATAAACACTATTCTCTGCTCACCCTGTGCTGAAAAGCAGGCTCATAGAGCTCAAACTGATTCCAAGGAAGTCACTGCATCCCAGACCAACCAAGTTCAAACAGCAACTAGAGAAATGCAAAAACCCAGCATGCTACAATACAGAACTCACAGCATCCAAATTCAGAGTGGTCAGATCTTGAAAGAAGCAGGAAAACACAGCCCATAAGGAGGGAAAAAGCAGTCAAAAGGGGTAGATCCAGAAAGGCCATAGATGATGGGGTGAGCACTCAGACACCAAAACAGAATCTTAATGGTGTGCTCCTCAGAGATAAGGGAGAGCAGAAGCATGCCAGGGAGAGCGGGCTAAGTCTCAAAGCCAATTAGAGTAAAGAGTCAGTGAATTTAAAATCAAAGCCAATTAGAGTAAAGAGTCAGTGAATTTAAAATCACAGTGGTGGAGTTAGCAAGATAGCTTAGCAGGTAAATGTGCTTGCTGCCAAGTCCAGTGGCCTGAGTTACATTCCCCAGGACTCACATGATAAAAGGAGACAACTGGGGCTGGACAGATGGCTCAACGGTTAAGAACACTGGCTGTTCTTCCAAAGGACCCGGGTTCAAATCCCAGCACCACATGGCAGATCACAGCTGTCTGTAATGACAGGGCATGGTGGCACATGTCTTTACTCCTAGCACTCAGGAGGCAGAGGCGAGTTCAAGGCCAACCTGGTGTATAAAGTAGAGTCCAGGACAGCCAAGGATACAAAGAGAGATCCTATCTCAAAAAAAACAAAAAAAAAAAGGAGAAAACTGAATCTCCTGTAAGTTGTCTGGCTTACACACACACACACACACACACACACACACACACACACACACAGGAACTCATGCACACGGACGAGCAGATGCATGAGCACACACACAAATAATACATACATGCAATAGATAACCATCTATGATGAAATAGTGGAGAGAGTGGAGAACAATGAAAAAGGATAGCAGCATCAATAAATGAGGATATCTGTGATCAAGCAGATGTACTTTTTACGAGAAATTGGGTAAAGAGGAAAGGAAGTGGTAGAAGAAAATATATATGAAGATACAACAGCCCAAATTTTCCAAATCTGGTGAAAATGAAACCCCACAGAGGCAATAGACTACACAATTTTCAAGCAGAAAAAAATGTTAAGAAGGGTCAGTGAGCCGGACAGTGGTGGTGCACACCTTTAATCCCAGCACTTGGGAGGCAGAGGCAGGCGGATCTCTGTGAGTTCGAGGCCAGCCTGGTCTACAAAGCGAGTCCAGGACAGCCAGAGCTGTTACACAGAGAAACCCTGTCTCGAAAAACCAAAAAAAAAGTATCAGTGAGATGGTTCAGAAGGAAAGGCACTTGCTTCGAAGCCTGACAACTTGAGTTCAAGCCTCAGGACCCATTCGGTAGAAGAAAAGAACTTCCTGAAACTTATCCTCTGACCTACACACACACACACACACACACACACACACACGCAGTCTTTTCACATTTGGTTTTTAGATAAAGGGTCATTCTATGCAGCCCTGGTTCGTCTATCCTAAAACTCACTATGTAGACCAGGCTGGTAATTTTTTTTCTCTTTTTCTTTTTTTTTTTTAAAAGCAAGACTGGGGCAATGAGTCACTGATTGCTCTTACAGAGACCCAGGTTCGACTCCCAACACCAACATGGAAGCCCACAACTGCCTCTAACGCCACTTCCAGAGGAGCCAATACCCTCTTCTGGATTCCCCTTGTACTACATACACATGGTGCACAAACATTCACATAGGCAAAACACCCACATACATAAAATAAAATTGAAGAAGAAGAAGAAGAAAAGAGCTGCCAGGACTCAAGCTTTGTCCCTAAAAAGTCCAGCAATACAACTGTGACAGCTAACATTATGTTTTAAGTTTAAATTACCATGCTTAAGAGATCTATAAAGGGAAAAAATGCCTCTAACCTGTCAGCCCCACTTGCCCAAGGACAGATAACTTCCTGGAATACTGGGGGCTGTCCATGTAGGCCTTGTGTTTTCAAACTTCTGTAAAAAGCTTGGTTGCACCAACTGCATAAGACATGCTTGATGACACATAGGTGGTAGATAGAACAGGAGGTATGCTTGCCCTCATTGCACAAAGGTAGAAAGTGTGTAGTTTTGTGGGTTTTGCCTTTATAAGCCTCTGACTAATATAATTTGGTTCCATATTCTGGGAATCTTAGGTATGGACCTGGCCAATGCTCACTGTCCTAACCAGAATTTGATAAAGTTTGCTTTAAATTTGGCTCAAAAACTGTGGTAGTAGTCTTATTCTCCCCTGGTGGGATTAATAGCACCACCATGCCTGGCTGAAGAAAAACAAATAGTTGAAGACATGTCTTTGATATAAAATATGTATACTGAGTAAATATGATAGAACAGGGCCTAGGGATCCCACCATTTGCCATAGCATGAATGAGCCTAGAGGCCATCATGTTAAATGAAATAAAAGCAGACACAAGGGGGCAAATAAAGCATTAACTTACTTCTATGTAAAAGTCTAAGATATAAAGAAGCCAAACATCACACGCAGAGAATAAGACAGCAGAGGCAGGGAGAAGAAAGATGCAGGTTAAAAAAAGTGAAGTGTCAAGTACATAGTGTAAACAGGTCTGGGAATCTAAAGTACATTCTGAGACTACACATAACAGGATTTTACTGCATTAGGAATACTGCTAAGTGAGTGGATTACAGCTTATCTTAACTTTAAAACAGATAACTTTGTACATACCTTTTTTTGCATTCATCTTTTGCATACACCTTTTAAAATTTTGTGGGTTTTTTTTTTTCCCTCTGAGAACAGGCTCTAACTATGTAGGTCCTGCTGTCCTGGAAATCACTCTGTAGACCAGGCTGACCTGGGACTCACAAGATATCTGTCTGCCTCTGCCTCCTGAGTGCTGGGATTATAGGTGTGCGCCATCATCACCATTGGATGATGAGTGTATTGTTTTCTTTACTATGGCCATTTTATCAACAGTGCTGGTTAGTTGTATTTTATCTTATTATTATCTTAAAATAATATTTATCTTAGGCTAGGTGTGGTGGTGCACACCTTTAATCCCAGCACTCGGGAGGCAGGGGCAGGTGGATCTCTGTGAGTTCAAGGCCAGCCTGGTCTGCAAAGTGAGTCCAGACAGCCATGGATACACAAAGAAACCCTGTTTCGAAAAAACAAAACAAAACAAAAAAAGGTATTATTATCTTTCTATGTATACCAGGCTGACCTTGAACTCACAGAGATCTGCCTCTGGGGTCCTGGAACGAAAGACATGTGCCATCAAGCCCAGAAGTACTGGTTAGTTTTAAATGTCAACTTGTTACAACCTAAGAGGAAAACCTCTACTTCGGAATTTCCCAATGAGATTGGGCACATGGGACTGTCTTGATCGTTAACTGATGGAGGGTCCCACCTACCTTGGGTCCGAGCTGTGTAAGAAAGACAGGCACTCTGTAAGAGAGCTAACAAGTATCCTCCTTGGGTCCGAGCTGTGTAAGAAAGACAGGCACTCTGTAAGAGAGCTAACAAGTATCCTCATGGTTCTCGATGCACTTACTGCTTTAGCTAGAGAGTGAGTTCCTTAGTCAGAGCCCATACCAGGTAAAATAGTGAGTGGGCCTATCTTCAAATTCCTGACTTGATTTCCCTCAGCAATGGACTATATAATAACCTGAAATTAGAAGATGAGATAAAGCCTTTCTTTTCATAAGTTGCTTTTGGTCATGATGTTTTATCACAGCATTAGAAATGAATCTATGGCCAGGTGATGGTTGGGCACGCCTTTAATCCCAGCACCCAGGAGGCAGAGAGGCAGGTGGATCTCTGTGAGTCCCAGGCCAGCCTGACCTACATAGTGAGTTCCAGGACACCAAGAGCTCTGTAGTGAGACAGTGTCTCAGAAAAAAAAAAAAAAAATTAAATACAAAAATTTAAAAGGTGTATGCAAAATAACAACTCTTAAAACTCGATTATTTGATGAAAGAAACTGAAGAAATAAAGTGGATAAAAGAAGTGTCCTATCTGCCTAACATGGCTGATGCAGTTCCAGCACTCTGCGGCAGAGGCTGGATCTCTGAGTTTAAGCCATGACAGTCTGCAGAGTAAGCTGCAGGACAGCTAAGACTACCCAGAAAAATTCTATCTTGAAAAAAAAAATTTTTTTTAAAGAAGAAAAAGAAAGAAGTGTCTCACCAAAATGCAGTTACAGTGCTGTAAAGATGGCTCAGTGATTCAGAGATCCACACTTCTAGTTCCAGCACCTATGTCTGGCGTCTCATAACCACATCTAATGCGATCTTCTGGCCTCCATGAACACTGGCACATGCATGCACATACACTTAAATAAATAAATAGGATTTCTAAGGATTATTTTTATTTTATGTGTATGGATGTTATTTTCATGCATGTATGTACCCTGTGCATGCCCAGTACCCAATGAACTCAGAAAATGGAACTTCTGGAACCTGTGAGGTGTCATGTGGATACTGGGAACCAAATCTGGTTCTCCACAAGAGCAAAAGCACTCTTAACCCCTGAACCATCAATCCAAACCCAGTAATAATTGTTTCTTTCTTTTATTGGTGTTTTTTAATTTTTATTTATTTATTTATTTTGAGATAGAGTTTCTGTGAGTAGTCCTGGCTGTCCTGGAACTCACTCTGTAGACTAGGCTGGCCTCCAACTCAGAGATCCACCTGCCTCTGCCTCCCCAGTGCTGAGATTAAAGGTGTGCACCACCACTGCCCAGCTAATAAATCTTCTTTTTTTTTTTTTTTTTTGAAACAGGGTTTCTCTGTGTAGCCCTGGCTGTCCTGGACTCACTTTGTAGACCAGGCTGGCCTCGAACTCGCAAGGATCCGCCTGCCTCTGCCTCCCAAGTGCTGGGATTAAAGGCGTGTGCCACCACCGCCTGGCAATAAATCTTCTTTATAGAAGGAGAAGCTGAGGCCAAGTATGGTGACTGTGTCTGCAATCCCACTGCTTGAGGCACCAAGACAGGAGGATCACCACTAATGTACACGTTTCAGGCCAGATGAACTCTTACCTCAAAAAGAAAGCGTCACAACAAATAAATGAACTCCACACACAGCAACATGGACAAAGACCAAGAAGTATCAAGGGAACAAATCAAAGCCAAAAGCACCAGACAGGGAGAAATAATAATCAAGATCAGAGAACAAATTAATAAAATGGAGCCGGGCGGTGGTGGCGCACGCCTTTAATCCCAGCACTTGGGAGGCAGAGGCAGGCGGATCTTTGTGAGTTCGAGGCCAGCCTGGTCTACAAAGTGAGTCCAGGACAGCCAAGGATACACAGAGAAACCCTGTCTCGAAAAGCCAAAAAATAAATAAATAAATAAATAAAATAAAATGGAAACAACAACAGTATAAAGAAAGACTCAAGGAAACAGAGTTGGCTCTTTGAAAAGAAATGAACAAGATTGACAAACCTTTGGCCAAGCAAAAGTATCATGGTAAGTGAAAGATATGCCAAGAGTACATCCAAATACCTACTGTGTGAAATTCTTAAAAAGACAATACTAGTGATAATGATTTGAAAAATCAAAAAACAACCCGGTTGCTAGGTAGCAGGAGCAGAGGTAAGGGATTAACCAGATGATGGTGTTTGGGGGATTATGAAATGGTCTATATTGTGACTGGGGTAGTAGTCAAAAGGCTTCATGTAAATCAAGTATGGTAACATAAACCTGTACTCTCAGAACTCCAGAAACAGAAGCATGGTTGACCTCGTGAGGTCAAGGCCAGCCTAGGGTATATGAGAACCTGTCCCAAAGCAAAGACTTTACTTTTCGTCTAAACCTCATGAACTGTACACTTAAAACTGATTGCACCCAGGAGTGGTGGCGCATGCCTTTAATCCCAGCACTGGGGAGGAAGAGGGAGACAGATTTCTGTGAGTTCAAGGCCAGCCTGATCTACAAAGTGAGTCCAGGACTGCCAGAGATACACAGAGAAACCCCGTCTTGAAAAAATTTTAAAAATTAAAAAATAATAAACAAAACCAACCAAACAAACAAAAAAAACCAAACTGATTGTAGCTGGGTGGTGGGGACACATTCTTTTAATCCCAGAACTTGGGAGGTGGAGGCAGGTGAATCTCTATGAGTTCAAGGATAGCCTCTGGTCTACACAGTGAGTACCAAGACAGCCAGGGCTACACAGAGAAACCTGTCTTGAAAAACCACACACACACACACACACACACACACACACA
>CAJQZJ010032362.1:887345-897673 GCA_907164525.1 Lophiomys imhausi | reverse complement strand
TGTGTGTGTGTGTGTGTGTGTGTGTGTGTGTGTGTGTGTGTGTGTGTATGTGTATGGGTGTATGGGGGAGTGTATGTGTATGGGTGTGGGTGTGTATGGATGTGTGTATGGGGGTGTGTGTATATGATTTGGTGTGGGGTATGTGTATAGGTATATATGTGTTTGGGTGTGTATATAGAGGTGTGTGTACGCGTGTGGGTGTGTATGGGTGCGTGGGTGTGGGTGTGCATGGGTGTGTGTGTGTACACATCCAACATGTGGAGGCCAGAGTTTGATATGGGATGACATCCTCTACCATTCTCCACCTTGTTTTTGAAGACAACTCCCCCGCTGAGCCTGGAGCTCAATGCTTCAGCTAGGCTGTGGCCAGCAAGTCAAGAGGACACACCCATCCCTGCTCCCCCAGCAGGAGGGCTACAGGCCTAAGCTATCAGCTCTGCTCCTACCCAGGTGGTGGAAAACTGCATTCAGGTCTGTTTGATTGTATGGCAAGTACTTCACCTGCTAAGTCATCGATCCTGCTGGTTTCCTCCTCTTGAGACAGGGTGTCTGTTTTCATGTGTACACACACAGTATGTGTCTATGTTTGTACATGCTTATAAGGATACAAGTAGGTGTGCTTGGGTGCTTGTGCATGTGGAAGCTCAAAGTTGACGTCAGGAGTCTTCCTGACCACCTCTGTGGGCATCTGGTCCCACACACATATACATATAATTTTATTTAAGTGTATCAAAATCAGCAATGCTGTCAAACGGTTGTGGTGCACACCTTTAATCCCAGCACTTGGGAGGCAGAAGCAGGTGGATCTCTGTGGGTTCGAGGCCAGTCTGGACTACAGAGTGAGTTCCAGAATAGCCAGGGCTACACATAGAAACCCTGTCTAAACAAACAAAAACAGAGAAACAAAAAGTCAGCAATGCCTCGGTCTCCTTTGCACTGGAATTACAGGTGGCCACACACCTACTCAGCCTTCACACGGGTTCTAATCTGAATCTTTGGTCTTCACGCTTATACAGCAAATGCTTCACCCACTGAGCCATTCACCTGGCCCCAAGACTGAGTTTGTAGTCCAAGTTGGTCTAAAATTCACAATATTCTTGTCTCAACCTTCAGAGTGTTGGGATGACAGGCATGTGCCATTAAACCTGGCTGGTGGCCTCAATTTTCAATGACAAGGTCATTAGAGCATGGTAGGTGATTAAGGGTTGGTAAGGGTAGACATGGTTTTCAGAACAACCAGTCTGGCAAAGAGCATTTGGAATGACTTGGCATTAATGAGAAAGTACCTAAACCTCTAGCATCTGTTGCCTTTGTGGCACCAGGACCTACCACACAGTGGCATTCCTGATGTGACTCTCAGATGCTCCACAGCAGTTAGCATTGAAGGAAACCAAGTGGTGGGAATTAAGTCCAAACTAGGAAAACTAGTATCAGGAGCCATGCTAAATCAACATGGACGAAGACTTCTATATTGTCTCTGAAGCTAATTTTGGTCCGGGTGGTCAGCACTAACCTGGGTGTGGCGGCTGTGTGGGTAGGACCACCAGTAAGTACGGAAGTGAGTCTGGGTGAATCAGGTCGAGGCCTGACTCACCCAGATCCATGGGAACAGGGACTCTGGGTTGGGTGGCCTCATCTCTGAGCAGCACCAAGGCCTTCAGGGACATCATTAGTGGTTATGACTGCTTGCCCAGCACTCCTCACAGGATGACTGCCAGGTCTGCCCTCACGCCACTTGGGTAATTATGTCCGATTTACCCTCCTGCAGATCCAGGGAGCTAGCAGGGGACTTCCGGACTTAATCTCTTTGAGCAAGACAACAGCAGGGCCTTCAGAAAGGCATGTCCTCTTAAAAGGTTCAACCCCTTTCCTTCTTGGCTACTTTGTGCAAGAGAACTCAGCAGGATTTCAAGGAGGGCCAGCTGCAGACCAGTGTCTCAGCTCCTCCCTGTAAAGCAGCTTCCTCGGGAGAAATTCGGGCAGCCTCTCTGGCTAGCATAGGCACCCCTCTGCTCTCGACCTGATTGACAGCAACTCTACCTGTTCAGAGGCTGTCAACTCCGCAGCAGGGAGGGCGCACGGGAAGGATGTGGTTCCCAGAATTCTGTGGAATCTCAGCCAAAATGGCTGCTTCAACAACGGTGTGCGACCTACAGAGTGAGGACCCAGTCTTGAGAGCTCCATGAAACCAGAGAAAGATACTCCCCCATCTCCGCTCATGTCATCGAGAGCACAGAATATGGGCCAAAAGTTGTTAGCATGCTTTCCCTCTAGAGATGAAATTAAAGGGCCCATATTCTGAGAATTGCCCTGAGCTCTGGGGAACATCATTACATCTACTTCCCACATCAACCCTGTAAGTTCTATGTTCTCTTATATGGAGCGAGATGATATATATTTCAAAGGCCGGCCAATAGCATTAACTGTGCTGCCTGGCTAGTAGTATTTAAAGCCTTCTGTCCCCCAGTTTTTCTTTTCTTTTCTTTCCTTCCCTTCCTTCTTCCCTCCCTCCCTTCCTCCTTTCTTTTGTTTTTTGAGATAGGGTTTCTCTGGGTAGCCCTGGCTGTCCTGGACTCACTCTGTAGACCAGACTGACCTCAAAAGCAGAGAGCCACCTGCCTTTGCCTCCCTAGTGCTGGGATTAAAGGCGTGCCCCATCACCACCTGGTTTACCCACAGTTTCCTTACCTATAAAATGGAATTAAGCCGGGCGGGGTGGCGCACGCCTTTAATCCCAGCACTTGGGAGGCAGAGGCAGGCGGATCTTTGTGAGTTCGAGGCCAGCCTGGTCTACAAAGTGAGTCCAGGGCAGCCAGGGTTACACAGAGAAACCCTGTCTCGAAAAACCAAAAAAAAAAAAAAAAAAAGGAATTAAATGTAGGCTCGATCTCATACATTATCCACCAGGTTAGTGAACTGCATGTGGAAAGAACTGAGAAGAACATAAATTTTAGCTATGACCATCATTATCATCATTTCCAGTTAAAGACAAAAATAAAACTGGGATAGGCAATGAGGCTTGGTGGAAGAGCACGCACTTTAATATTTTGTAAAACCCTGGGCCCAATTCCCAACACAACAAAATTAATTCATTAATTAATTAATGAAGACAAGAAAGCCAAGCCACAGAAATGTCTTGTCTGTGGAGTCAAAACCGATAAGTGACTGAGCAGAGCTTAGACCCACGGCTGCTTCTAGCTCCAGAGACATTGTTCTTGACCATCAAATACAACTTCTTTCATACTCGCCACCCTAGCGGACATTTTATATGAAAAGAAGAAAGCTGAACAAGTAGGCAAGCTGAGGAATAGGCAGATTAGGAAGGTCTTGGTGGCGCACGCCTTTAATCCCAGCACTTGGGAGGCAGAGGTAGGCGGATCTCTGTGAGTTCGAGGCCATCCTGGTCTACAAAGTGAGTCTAGGACAGCCAGAGCTGTTATACAGAGAAACCCTGTCTCGAAAAACCAAAAAAAAAAAAAAAAAATTGTGAACACACCCTTCACTCCTAAACTGGACAAGCAAAAGTCAAATCTACCTCTAATTTTCACTATTTAATTAAAAAACTTAACCCAGTTTGAACCAAGGCGAGTCTCTTGTAATTAAAATCCTCTACAGACGTGGCCAGCGTAGCAACCAAACTCTAACCTCCTAAACTGCCCTTAGTTATCGTCACAGCCAAGGATAGCCATGAGAGACTCAACTCCAGTATCCTGCAAATAAAGCTTTTTATTTCCAGATCTCTTGTTCTCATCTTGCAAACTCCTCCTACAGGCCAGACACTATGTTAACATACTCTGGGTGGGTTGAGCACAAGGCTTCAAGGAAATACTTGTAGTAGCCCCATTGGCATACCAATCAGGGCCACCTGCAGCCCGGAGCAGAAGCCTGGTCTTTCAGTTCACTATAAGTCTCTGGCGTCTTGTGATCTGGGCCAGGTCTTTCCCAAACTCTGCATATTCGTTGCTGCAGCTGGACTCTAGCTTGTCTTCAAATGGAAGAGGAAATGAGGAGTTTCTGCACAGACTAAATTATTCATGTCTATCGAGCTACATAAGCAGCATTCGATCTCTATCTCTAGACACGGTCTTTGCCCAGAAAAAAATATTCGATCGAGGTCCAAACAGGAAATGCAGATATAAAATGAGTGACTTAATATAACCAGGCAAAGCCCTGGGCCAGCAAGGTGGCTTGTTCCCACTTCTGCATCTAATCTACTCACAGAGAGCCACTGTGTGTGTGTGTGTGTGTGTGTGCGGTGATGGTGGTGGGGTGTTTTTGGTTTTTTTCCATCACAAATATTGTAGAAAATATACAATGAAAACCCCAATGATTCCTCAGAGAATTTGCTGCCCTCCCTCATCTTCTTTGATTCCCCTGCCTCCTCTCCACATCCTTTGAACTTCTAAAAAGACACTTTGAAGGCCTGACAGAAAGCAGTTTTTCATTCATGCTCCTCTTTGATGATCTTGCTATTCATCGGAACTGTAGAGTCCACAGGATGTCGGCCGGGGAGAGCTGAAAGTCAATACTGACAAGGAAAGGCCAAGCCAGAGCCTGAACGGTTTCTGGTCAATGGAATGGAGGGCCAAAGGAGGATGCAAGGAAGACCTGAGAGATACAGGTACAATTTCTGGCCACTCTGGCCTGTCTCGTCTTCATAGTGGCAATTCAGGAGACCGGCTGTGGATGCAGTCCAGGGGCAGTGCACAGCCTGCAGCGGCTTTGATGACACACTTTCCCCTGCTCTGACCTCCAACCCTAGAGCGCTTTGTCCAGCCTCAGATTTCTGCCATCACCCAGCTCCTACTTGGAGAAAAGCACTAGGGGTTTTGATGTTTCCACCTTCCTCTAGGTTCCCTGGTGAATGATTCATTCAATTCTGGGCTAATACGATACTTGCGGGGGGGGGGGGGGGGGGGGAGGGGGGGGGGGGGGGGGGGCGAAGACTGAGTGTGTTGAGGAGGGAGGAAGACAGGCGCTGAATAAATTATTGGAAACAAAGGCTTTTATAGATGACTCTCAGGAAGCCTAAAGCCTTCAAAGCAGCAACACTGGCCGCCCCCTGGCCTACGGTTAGGGGTGCAGGGAGAGCCAAATGACCTATGCAAACCCAGAGGGGAAATGCATCTGCTTGTCTGAGATGCTGTGGGTCTGGTGGGTGCTAAGACAAGGTTGTGAGCATGGGGACAGAGAGAAACAACTTGATCCAACCACAAATTTTTTTTTTTTTTTTTTTTTTTTGGTTTTTCGAGACAGGGTTTCTCTGTGTAGCCCTGGCTGTCCTGGACTCAATTTGTAGACCAGGCTGGCCTCGAACTCGCAAAGATCCGCCTGCCTCTGCCTCCCAAGTGCTGGGATTAAAGGCGTGCACCACCACTGCCTGGCCCAACCACAAATATTAACTGCAGCAGATTCTCCTACTCCAGAGATTTTTATGTCAGCAGGGAGGTAAAAGAACTCACCTGCTCACAGATATTTACTGAGCCCTAGTCCTAAGCCCTGGGAGGGTAGAGTGAGTAGAACAGATGCAGTATCTGCCCTCTGCCAACAGTTAAGAGGTCAAATGTAAATTAGTCCTACTTGTTATATATAACTATAAATTGAGACATATGTCTCGAAGGATATTATGAAAGCATATAATCCAAATACAACACCATTTGCATATGGACAATTGCCCAGAAAGCGGTACAGTTTAAGGTAAGACAGGTTGATGAGGTCAGTACTGTAAGCAGAGAGCCCATTTGACACAACAACTCAACAAATGTGTACTGAGCCCCCATGACACCCAGATACAGTTCTGAGCACACAGCAATGAATTTGGCACACAAAGCCCCTGGCTTCCTGGAGTTTATGCTCCAAATGTTAATCTAATTGGGAACCAGATACCAGATGGGCCATCAATAGCTCAAACTACAAAGGTGCAGTAAGGGTGGGGATGGTCCCACTTCATAAACTCACTGCATACACTCATAGCATATGCCTGCAGACTTAAAGAAAAGAACAACTACCATCCCTCATCTTCCCGGATGAGGTATCCTCAGTAGATACCATCTATGGGAATACAGCAGATGATGGGGTCAACTGAGCCAGACTAGGAGATCCACCCCTGATGCCTGGAATTCTGCCTCACGAGGGCAAGGTGTGTAAGTACCCAGTGGCTCCTCTATGAGCAAGTGGAATCTCTGAAGATCATTCTAGCATATGGTTTGGGGTTTTTAAGTCAAACAACGTGACTTTCTTCTCCCAGCCGTGCTACTCACCAGGTGGACCCAGCACACAGCCTTTCTGCCCTGCACTCCTTGGCCTATACAACATGGTGACTAGAACTTTCATTCCAGAGTTGTCTTCAGGATTAAAAGGTGAGGGCATGTGGAGTGCCTGGTGTAGTGAGGGCACCCAGGGAATGCTAAGTTAGCATCCGCTACTGTGACCGATATAGTCTATCCCAACTGGAGCCGCCTGCTTTAATGTAATTTTCATGAATCACACAATTATAAGTTGGACAATTGAGGGCCATTCGCAACCCTTTATTCATCCATTGCCAGGGAAGCCAAGGCATTAGCTCAGCGTCCACCCGGCATAACCCCAGCACTTCAAAGTCATGAATGCTCATTTCTGAGAACAGTGTAGCAACCACAGGAAGAATGCTGCAGCAGGGAACAACTGGCTGTATGAGTCCCACAGGACCCGCTCGGAAATATCTTCCATTCAGAAAGACTTTCTGAATTTTCCATTGCAAATATTTAATATTGAATTGGGTTCTCTCTTCCGCCTCTGTCAGTGGAGTGATCAAAATAATTTTGATATTAGCCTAAGCCAAGGGAAATTAGGAAAATAAATATGAAATTCCCCCCCCTCCCATCTCCTACTCTCTCCCTGCCCAAACATAAACCAACACCAAAATTCAGTGATGTGAAATCAAGCAGCTGGAGAAGTCACTTGTAAAAACTAATGACATACATGACTCACAGGCTGACTCTGCTATTTTCACCTTAGGGCCCTAGACTACCCCGAGAGTCCTGGAGATTCAGTTTCCTGATCCTATTTTTTGTTTTGTTTTGTTTTCAAGACAGGGTTTCTCTGCGTAGCCCTGGCTATCCTGGAACTCACTTTGTAGGCCTGGCTGGCCTTGAACTCATAGAGATCTGCCTACCGGCCATTAGAGACAGTTTTGAACTGCCACATGGGTGCTTGGATTTGAACACAGGTCTTTTGGAAGAGCAGCCAGTGCTCTTAACCACTGAGCCATCTCTCCAGTCCAAGTTTCCTGCTCCTTAAGATGGGAAATTGAGGTATGGTGCGGTGGCCCATACCTTTAATCCCAGAACTTTTATCCCAGCACAATTCAGAGAGAAACAAGCATATCTGAAGTCCAGGCCAGCCTGGTCTACAAAGCAAGTTCCAGGACAGCCAGGACTACTACAAAAATCCTTCAGGATTATATATATATATATGATGAGATAAATTTACCCTATCCGCTGACTGTGGAAATGTAATAAAGTAGTATATACTGGAAGCTCCACAACAGAGCAGCATCAGGTGCTATTATTTCTACTGGACTGTTCCACTAATGATACAGGCATCCAGAGAGGGCCTGCGCACAGCAGTGCTGGGGCTTTGTATGAGCCCAAGGCCAAGATGAAAAACATCCTTGGCCAGTGTTGAGGTGAACAGACTTTGGATCTTCCTTAGAAAGCCAAGATGGAAGGAAAGATGTGTATAAAGTTGAATCTATGAGAGACCAAACCGAGCAGCATCTAAATGTCATATTTCTTTTTTGTATCTATTTGCTTGTCTATGTGTTTGGGGGTGCATGTGTGCAGGTCAGAGGACAACTTGCAGAAATGGATTCTCTCCTTCTACTTTGAGGGTGCCTGGGATCAAACTCCAGTCTTCTGACTTGGCAGCAAGCACTGTCACCCACTTGGCCCTTTGAAACTGCACTTAGAACTGCCTTCCTTAGTTCTGGAGCATTCTAATCCCCAATTCGGAGTCACCAGCAGATCACAATCCCAGACTTTACCAGTAACTTAACAACCTCTCTAGAGTTTTCACTCTTCCTTTTTTTCCCTCTACGGCCTGAGTGATTAAAAAGTCTCAGGACTCCTGGAGCTTGCAGCCTGGGAAGATGATTAAAACCAAAAGACATAAAACAGTAGTGATTCTGAGAAGGAAATAGAGGAGGTGGTAAGATGGTGAGCCACTGGAGATACACCTTAGAGGTCTCTCTCTGTCTCTGTCTCTCTCATGCATACAGGTCTTTTACCCATAGAGCGAAACACAGACCTGGCAAGGGGAGGATGACTAATGGTTTTCCCATCTGCACAATCTCTACTCTTTCCTAACCTCATGTAAAAGTTGGCAATGATACAGACTCCAAGTACAACGCCAGAAATGGCTCCAGTGCATTACCAGAAACACATGGTTTTTGCTGAAACCACCGCAAACTAGAAACAATCATGGCAGCAATCATAGCTTCATAAGCACACAGTGCACAGCAGGCCTCCTCTGTGCACATAATCTCTGCAACAATGGGGATGAGGGTGCTGGCCTCTGACTTTCACTCATGCACACCCTCATGACCCATTAATTAATTAGTTAATCAATTAGTTAAAAGTTAAATTTCATGAATTACTGGACTGAAGATGTAACTCAGTTGTTAAAGTTCTTGCCCAGCATGCTCGAAGACCTGGGTTCAATCCCCAGCACCATATAAAATTGGGACTGGTGGTGCACTCTTCTAGACCTAGAACTCAAGACAGAAGTTGTGGTTGAGGTCATCCTCAACTACATAGCTAGTTCCAGATCAGTATGGCTATGTGAACCATGTCTCACACACAGTGGGGGGTAGGGGTGGAGCAAGGGGTATTATCACTAGGTGTGATGATCTACGCCTATATTCCTAGCCACTCAAGGAAGCTAAGGCAGTAAGAACTCATCAACCCCAGAGTTCAAAGTCAGCTTGGGCACCATAGCAAGACCAGGCCTCAAAACATACCTATATATGTGAGAGGAGTTAGGGGAAATAAGAGGAAAGGGAAGGAGAGGAGGGGAGGGGAGGAGAAGAGAAGGAGAAAGAGATTCGAGAGATGGGTCAATAGATAAAGGTACCTGCCACCAAGTCTGATGAGTTCAAACCTCAGATCCACATGGTGGAAGGAGATGACTCCTGCAACTTGTCTTTACTTTATTGAGTGTATGTGACACACATACACTCGCTGTCTCAGTTACTGTTCTATCACTTGGAAGAGACACCATGACCAAGACAATCCTTGTAAAAGGAAGCATTTAATTGGGAGCTTGCTTACACTCTCAGAGAGTTAGCCCTTAGTCATCATGGTGGGAAGCACACAGTCATGGTGCTACAGCAGTAGCTGAGAGCTTTACATCCTGATCCAGAGGCAGCAGACAAACAGAAAAAATGGACCTGGCTTGGGCTTTTGAAACCCCAAAGCCCATCCCCAGGGACACACTTCCTCCAAGAAGGCCACGCCTCCTAATCCTTCCCAAACAGTTCCACTCACTGGGGACCTAGCATTCAAACATATGAGTCTATGGAGGCCATTCTCATTCAAACCACCACATATCTACAATGAATGAACAAATGTAACTAAAAAAAACCAAATCAATGTCTTGAGCTAAAACTCTGCCTCAGGAAGGAGGTAGAAAGCAAGGACAACCCAAGACTGTCTTCTGAGCAACACATGCATGTCACAGCACTCTCACACCCTCACCCACAAACATGAGTACACATCATACACATAAAAATAAATATTCTAAAACCTAAACCAAGACACACTGATTTTATTACGTGCTTGTTTGTCCATCACTGGGACATATACTCTTTGATGGCAGGAACTGGGTGGTTGGGGATGAGCCCACTCCTAGCTCACATAGGACAAAGCTAATCAACTACACTGGCTTTGTGATAGCCAGCCTAACCAATCTCACGTCTGTCCAGTGCCCTTCACGGTACTCTAGTACTCTGTGTACCTGTGCAAAAGCCCTCAGTCCCAAGCCCCAAATCTTCAATGATGCCTGGGGGACAGGCAGCACCAGTTACAAAAGGTACCTCTAGTAAAACTTTTCTTCTACCTTCGGGACAGAAAGTGTTCTGTGTCACTGCTTTCCCATCTTGTTCGAGTGTCAAAGACTTGACCAGGGATTTCCTGGTCAAGGAAGATCAGGAACCCAAGGCCCAGCTACCCACCACCTGCTAAAACGGTACTTGGCCTCACTGCCAAGAGACACAGCACACCTTTTATTAAACAGTAACAGAACACACACTGGGCATTCCACCCAGCCTGCATCTCAGGGGCCAGCGTTAG